>JAOTRI020153310.1:0-10100 GCA_028564885.2 Zoanthus sanctaehelenae
GTGGTTATATCTTGCCGACAATTTCCACCAACATTCTGATTTTTTGCAAGGATACATTTTTAGTCTTGATCTCTCGGTTGATTTTGACAAATCCCACAAGTTCAGAAATATTAATTTTTGTGACGTCACACTTCGCCACTTATTATACAAAAAAATAGGTGAGTTTGATAGCTAGCAACCATGTGCCACTGTTTTGGTTTTTCAAGGTCTTAGCAGCACTGCATAAAATGTGCTATATAAGTAGTAGTAAAGACTGCAAAATATGCACGTAGGAAAAAGATAAAACAATGTATTAAGTTTTTTTTGTATTTAACATCTACCATAGCAGGTATTACACTAGCACAACATTTCTTTATACAACACAATGACACTGAGAGCCAATCAAGTCCTTTACAAGCCCAGTGGCCTATGGAGCTGGCACTCATCTCCAGTTTTTACAGTGCTAAGTGGACGAGAGTCTTTAACTTCCCCTGGACAGGACACTATCCATCGCACAGTAGCTCTAACATGGAAAGCCGAGTTGGCAAAGGCAGAAAAGAAGGTCACATAAAATAATGTTCAAATCTCAACAAACTGTTGGGATCAAACTGGGGACTTTGTTGTTGGAAAGGAGAGATCTTTGATCAACTGTGTCAACTAGATCAACTAGATCAGATCAACAAGATTTGGTATCAACTTCATTGAAGATTTGATTTCAACATGATTTGATAGATTTCATTTCAACTTCAATTTTCAATTTCAACTAGATCGACTAGATCAGATCAAATCGATCAACTAGATCCAAGAGATCAACTGTGTCAACCAATGTGGCAAGAAAGAAGTTAATTATGACAAAAATGACGATAAACCTTACCCCTTTAAGAATGTTAATGGCTTCTCTGCTTAGCCAAACAGGAAAAAGAACATCATCATGAAGAATTGACTCAAATAGATCATCTTCATTTTCTGCCTCAAATGGTGGCTGTAAAAAACATCATATTAAGGAAACGATGAAGTATAAGACAAGACAAGCCTTTACCTTTCATATCTCACAGTTACAAGGAAAAAAATATAATAATAAATATATATTTAGGTTCACATTGTTTGAAAATAAAGAGATATATACACGCTAACTCTAAATAAATTTATAGTTTAAAGTAGGAAATGTCTAGTGTCTAAGTTAACTTAACAGTTTTCTAGTTAAACACTAAGAACAAGACAGTAGTTAGAGTTTTAGTTTGCAACTAAGAATAAAACAGATAATGAAACAGTTTTCAATAAAAACCAGCTAGTACATCTTTTTTCAAGCCAAATGAACCATGTGGAGCCAAGACATATCTCCGCTTCCTGTAGATTTTTCTAGATGAAAGTTTTTGATTCTCAAGGGACAGGACACTAGCATTTAAAAGTAAACTCCCAGCAGATGCATTTGCTAAGCCAAGACAAGACATTAATTTTCAGTACTTTCTAATGATTTTTGCTAAAAAAACAATTTTTTGCAATTATTTATACAGTCACCAAACAGGGGTTTCACAGAAGTTTGGAACAGGAGGGCACCTGTATTTGACAGACCTGTGGGCATCTGTTTACAAAGCCCTTCAGAAGAAGACACATTAAGAGAACATAGGAAAGTAACTTTTATTTTGTTCTTTTGGTTGAGATGTTAAAAGCAGATGGGCAAAGTCATCTTCACAATTGGTCAATTTGCCCGATGCTTGGTCCTTAATGAAACCCTTGACCAAAGCAAAAGCTAATGATAATTATGTTCATTTGTTTGAACCAGGTTTGCAGTACTGCAAAGAGAAAATCTCACTGAAGCTTGAAGTTCATACATAATTGCAAGGAGCATTCACAACATTCTTGTTTACAGTATGTGAAACAGAATTACTCTCAACAGAAATGTTATTGTACATTTACAGAGTGGTATTAATGGTCCATTAGAAATGACCATGAATTATCAACTCTCCATTTGTAACTTTATCTAGTAGTTGGTTAGAGCTTTGCAGCAGCAGTATCACAGCTAGGTCATGTATGTGTTTGAATCCCAATGAGGCCTTAATGACTTTTTTCAGCACTCTCTTTGGTAATTGCAACGATATACTGTACATAAACATCATCCATAACTAAATTAACTTACTTGCCCTGCCATCATTTCATACATTAGTACTCCAAGTGCCCACCAGTCAACTGAAAAACCATAGGGCTGCTCCTTAAGAATCTAAGGGTGCAGAAAACTCATTAACACTTGTATGACACTATAATTGTTTTACTTAAATAGTAAACAACATTGCAATATCTGTCAAACATATGCAAGAAATGCCTTGGAGATATAGCTGCCTAAATATGCAGGTTTTGAACTGATGACTGGCAAGCTTACTATGCATTCAAGAAAATATTTTCGTTTCTGTGACACAATTTAGCAAACTTCAAAAGCGACAGGAGAGAAAGTAGCAGGTTTAGCTCATATCTCCAATCTGATTCAAAGCACAGATTTCAAACTCCAGCTGTTATAAGAAAATGATTTTACCTTTATTTAGAAACCTTTTTATCAGGTTTAAAGCTGAGCCTTATCTTATTTAATTGGGGTCTTGACTTTTCCCTGAAAAATCGCTTATAGTTCATCATCAATCCAGTTATCCCCATAAATGAGAGTTGCCAGATTTACCCAACTCTGCCAGCAATCTCTCCCACTCCCACTCTCCATCTTACTTGATACATTGCATCCTCCTTCTTCAAACCAACACTACTAAGTACTACTTATAAAGACTTAACCTTGAAAACTTTCTACTCTCCTTCTCCACCTGCGATCTCCATGTCTTCCTCGGTTGTCCTCGCTTCCTACTTCCCTTCACTTCAAAATCCAATGCCTTCCTCAAAATATGGTCATCATTCCTCCTCAACTCATGCCCGTACCATCTCACTCCATTCGCCTTTGCCATCTGAACCACTGTATCCTTCAATCAAAACATCTCCATTTATTTAGGTCTTCTGTCCTCCTTCTCTCCACCAGTTTTCCACCACACATTGCTCTCACCATTGCTATTATGGTAGATAATTTTGAATTATACATAAATTATCTGAGCTGGTAAAGTGGAACCTGGATTTTATGATACTTGATCTAATGATATCCTCAATTTTATGATAACATTTCTTTCTCCCGACCAAAGTACAAAAATGTACGAGAAAAGACCTCAATCTAACAATAATAACTGAAAGGATATCTTAGATTTTACGATGCAAATTTATTCTCCCAAGTGTTCATTTGATCTTGATACATCGATAGAACTGGTTCTGGCTATCACCAAAGATTGACTAAAACAAGCCTTGGAATACGTAAAAGTGTTAAGGGACCTTGTGATGTCTTCTAAAGTTTCAGTGGCAAAAGAGAACAAGTTAGTTTGCTCTTTAAGTAGGATGGAGGATATGTTTCTGAAGCTCAATGTTAGAGGAAAGCGTCGAGCACGAATTCAGGAATACTTTTGAAAAATTTGTAAGCCAAAGTACTATGAAAGAACACATTGCATTTTCTTTATAAAGTGTGATTGAACGCTCAGCCAAAAATGCAGTACTGTACAGTTTTTTTAATTGTGTAATAATAAATTAAGCACAAATGATATATATTAATGTACATTACTACAAAGAGTACGAAAATGATATTAACAAAACTGGTTTAACTCTAGCTCAATACAATGATATTTCTAATAACTTCGCCTTCATATCATAAAATCGAGGGTCTCTTTGCAATGATACCTCAATTTTATGATACTTATTTCTTCTCCCGAGGTATAATGTAAAATCCAGGTTCCACTGTACAAAACTGGTTCAATTGTCTCACCTCAGGCGCAATGTAATCTGGGGTACCACAAAATGTGTTGGTCGACATACCAGGCTTCATGTGCTCCTTGCACATCCCAAAGTCCGCTAGTTTGACGTGACCATCAGAATCAAGTAATACATTATCTAGTTTTAAATCTCTGCAAGAGACAAGTAGCCAAAAAATGTTATTTCTGCATTAGGGACTCCAATTCAATAAAATATAGAATGATGCATTCTTTTTACTCGTGAGCTAATATTTTTTATATACTCTTTTTATAAACAACATTTACCTTTACACAAGGTTTTGACTTTGGTATGAAATTTTATCTGAAAATGAATTCAACCTGTCAGCTTTGTCTTGCTTCGTTGGCATCTTGTCAACTGATGCGTTCAAGACGCGACGAGTGTAATCTATTATTATTCTAAAACATACTAGATATTATTCAGAGCAGTTCTGTGTAGTAGAAACCATTCAAGTATGAAAGTACAAGAGGATAAATTCTCTCAGACAAAAATGTTAAAGGTCGCAATCACACAAAAAATATATTCTCAAACTCATATTTATTAATTCATCACGATAAAAAAAATCATACTGTTATCATGGTTTGAAAATGTAATCCTAATCAGATTCTAGTTACATCCTTCATTTTGTCCTTCTCAATTGAGAAGATAATTATAGCAAACACACAAACAGTTTTTTAGGAAACTGTCTCTTGTGATCGATACACTCTAGTTCAAAACAAAAACAAAAGTTTTGCTCATGAACATTTACTTTTGCATTAATTATTTAATTTAAGAATTACTGTCAGTAATGATGATGGAGAAAAGATGTCCTTCATAGAGAATGGATCGAGCAAAATAGTGGTTCAGATGGCTAAGGTGAATGGAGTGACATGGTATGCATGCATTAAATAGGGGTGATGGGCATGTATTGAGGAAAGCATTGGAGTTTGAAGTGAAGGGAAGGAGGAAGCAAGGACAACCGAGGAAGACATGGAAAATGCAAGTGGAGAAGGACAGCAAGAGTGTTGGTTGAAGAAGGTTACATTGAAACAAGTGAGATCTAGGATGGAAGTAGGAGAGATTGCTACCAGAGTGGGGTAAATCAGGAGGCCCCCATTGATAATGACAAACCCAATTAGAATTCAAATTGATAGACAGAAAAACAATTCTGAATTGTTATTTTAGCTGACAATTGTACCCGGAATTGAAATCTTACCTATAAATAACACCTGCTCTATGTAAGTACTGTAATGCTAACACAACTTCTGCAGCATAAAACCTGTTTTAGTTAAGAAAAATCATCATTAATTAGATTATCAAACAAAATCATCGTCAAAACGGAAAACAAGTTAAACTTTACCTAGACCTGTCTTCATCAAATTTTCTTGCCTTTTGAATTTGAAACATTAAATCACCTCCATTCACATATTCCATTACAAAAAACAATCGATCCTGAAAACAGATAAAAAAACTCATTTCAACTGTACAGTCGGGCATTCTTACAGCTGGGAGAAACCAGAAATTCTATAAATTCCAGGGTGGCAAGAATGTACCTGCGTTAACAGCAGCACAAAGTTACCAGTATAAAATTTCTAAACAAGCTGAATTGCTTATTTCATCAAATTACTGGTCCAAAAATATGGAATTCACTAGATGCAAGTTTGAAATCTTTATCCATTAGATCATTCAAAGCCAGACTCAGAGAAAGATTCATAAAAAGTTATTAGATTTTAAAACATTTAAGTAAATCACTAATTTATTTCATCTTATTTCTTTCCTTTTTTTACCTTTAGCATCTGTGTAAGTTTGTGCTGATTTTACAAAAAGAGTTCTGGTTATTCCGGTATCCAGCACCTTACCACTTTTAATTTTCTTTTGATTTGTAAAATTCAAGGTGGAATTAATTGTTGTTGTTGTTGATTTTAACTTTCATTATAAATTTTTCTCTCTGGTTTTTAATTAATCTTAAATTATCTTAATGTATTTTTCCCATGTATAAATCAAGGCTATGGGACATTGACCTAAAAAATGGCCTTTGCAGAATTTACTAATTTCAACAGAATGCACAACAGATCTTCCTCTCACCAGAAAGCCATGGTTTCTGTCTGGCAACAATTGAAGTGTCCAGTGCAAAACAAAAGTACTACATAATTTTGTATGAAATGTTGAATTCTCCCAATTACTATGAAGACATAATAAAGATAATATAGTAAGAGTAAAGAATTTCACTTAAGTATATGATGTTTTTACACTAGACCCTTAAATTCTCTCTGAATGATTCTTTCCATCAGCTGCCTCAAACTTGCGTAAGTTTATGACGATGAAGCTTTCCCAACATCATCTCTTTTTTTGATTGCTTTATTGGCAATTATTATTTATAAGTAATTTATCTTATTAATTTTGTGGGTTTGAAGACAAAAACTACAGACAGAAACAGAAATGTTCTAGTGAAATCATAAGTATTACCTCAGTCTGAAAACAAGAGTGAAGTGAGGTGAGATACGGGTGACCAGCAGATAACGCCAAAACTCTTTTTTCTATCATGGTGCAGTCCACATCATCATCTTGTATAATAGTTTCTTTTTTTAAAACTTTGATAGCATAGACTTCTTCTGTTCCTTTCCTTTCTGCTAAAAGAACCTGAAGATTAAAATATTCAATGAAGTATTGAGAAATGATAGAAAGCTAAAAGAGTTATGAGAAAAAGATGAAAGAGATTGAGAAAAGTTTACCATTCTAATACTCTTTAAAACAAACAGAAAAGGAACAACTGCCGTATCATCATTATCATCATCAATGCAGTTTTGATCAGGTTTTATCCCAGTAAACGAGGGTGGCCGGATTTACCCCACTCTACAAGCAAGCTCTTCCACTCCCACTCTCCATCTTGCTCGATTCACTGCATCCTTCCTCTTCAAACCAACACTCCTACTCTCCTTCTCCACCTGCGATCTCCATGTCCTCCTCGGTCATCCTTGCTTCCTCTTTCCCTTCACTTCAAACTCCATTGCCTTGTTCAAAACATGCCCATCATCCCTCCTTAACACATGCCCGTACCATCTCACTCCATTCGCCTTTGCCATCTGAACCACTGTTTCCTTCAATCCCAACATCTCCATTAGGTCTTCAGTCCTCCTTCTCTCCATCAGTTTCGCACCACACATTGCTCTCACCATCACTTTTTCGGTTCTTCTCAAAATTGCCATCTTATTCTCCCTCAAACACCATGTCTCACTTCCATATAACATCACTGACATCACAAAATCTGATAAATCATTCCTTTCATCTGCAGAGAGAACCTTTGAGTTTAGCAACTATCTACATTCCTTGAACTTCACCTAACCAATTCTCACTCATGCCGTTACAGCTGCCTCACAACCACCACTTGCGTTCACTCTATCTCCTGAAAAGCAAAAACCTCCCACTGACTCCACCTCTTCACACAACTCCTCCTCACGTCCCACAAATCCATTAACCTGTTTCTTGCATCTTCCACACACAAAATCTCTCCCCAACCTCGCAGTTACTCTCTTTACTTTTGCACATCTACCATGTATCCATTTCCCACATTTCACATAACACTGAATTTGCCATTACTCTCTTCCCACAAATACAACATGGATCTATTTTACTTACAGTCTGTTCACCTTCTGCACCACTCACTAACACTTTTGTCTTCCCGAGGTTCACAATAATGATCACAATGATGATGATCACAATGATGATGATCACAATGATGATGGCGATGATGACAATGATGGCAATGACAATGTTAATAGAAATGATGTCAATGGCACTGATGCAGACAATGACAATGATGATGATGGTTATGACAATAACAACGATAATGACAATGACAATGACTACGACAATGGTGATGATGGCAATGACGACAACAACAACATACAGTGTAAATGCTGATTATGAAGATCTTGAAAAGACTTGCAAGTAAATTCTATTTTCTCAAGGTGGCAGATAACAGAACCGTACATAAGGTTCAAGCCAGGAAACTTCTCATTCACAGCGTAAACTTAACAAAAGAATGTGTAACAATGCAATAATATATTTCTAAGATCAGACGGAGTAAGGTAATGAGGGCATGAGAGTTGCAGCAAGAAAAATCTCAATCAGAGCATATGACCTTCACAAAAGAATGGTTAACGGGCAAATGAACAATCATGGACCTCCTACCCAATAAGGGTAGACATGAACACAATGAATTATCTGCTGCTCTTTGCTCACAGACCTTGATGTGCAAAATAAGCAAAAAAAAACTTTATCTTTGCTAACCCCTTTCTAAAAACAAATAAAGCAAATAGTTTTTAGTCAACCTTTGCAAGAATAAAACTAGTCAGAAAAGCTGAAACAAACAGAATGAGTAAACATCTGCAGGAAGTATGTTTACAAAAATCTCTCACGATCTTTTTTTTAAAAAATTCATGGTGACAGAAAAAAGCCCCACCACAGTTACAGTAGTTCTCCTTGGACTAACTGCCCCTAAATGTATCTCCACAGCTTGGTTAACCCTGAACCTGAGGATAATCCTCGTCAAGGCAGCTAACCTTGGTTAGAGCCAGAGATGGAAACTAACTAGTAACCACAGATGTTGCTTTTATAGTCAATTAAAATAGGAAGACAACTGACATACCTTTCTGCCTGCGGATATATTCCATTATCTTATGTTCTCCTTCTCCAGGTACAGTTGCATCTGACAAAATAACCTTTATACGAAAAACACACAAAACTTGAAAAAGGGAATTGAAAAATACTCAGTGCACGAAGATTTGTTATTTTTTAAGTCGCCTCTTGGCGGCCATATCTTTAAAAAAGTCGCCAAGGATATCAATTTTATCGCCATATTTTTTTAAAAAAAAGAACAGTTTTCGTTTTTGATCTTGTGGTCACAATTGTGGAATTCAACTAAAAACAATATAAAAATCGTATGGCAAAAAAGGATGCCAGCAAATTGGCTACCATTATAACAGTTTTGGTCTCCCATTACAATATTTTATCTACTTGCCATGGCGACCAAAATGGTCACAGCTTGGAGGGCTGACAATGTACTAAATTTTAACTTTTAAGATCAATCCAATTTACATCCATATCTCCATTTTTCTCAATGTAAAGGATCCTTTTTCTCCATACTAACACTCTTTCTCTCTTTCTCTCTTTCTCTAATTCTCACACTTTTCTCAAAACAGGTGCATTACTCTTCCTCAACACACGCCCTACCAGGGCTCAAAATTGCGACTGATACAGTAGCATTTGTGACAAAATATTTCCTTTTGCGACTAAGACTTCAAAAGTGGTAGCAAATTTGCAATTAACTGTTTTTAATTTTGCAACCAGTCACAGAATGCGACCATAGCATTTTCTTATTTTTGAGCCCTGCCTACAACCTCATTCAATTCAGCTTTGCCATCTGAACCAATGTTTTCTTTAATCCCAACAGCTCCATTAAATCTGTCTTCCTTTCCTCATAATATACTACTGCAATAGTTATAAATTATGATTTACCTTAATATTTTTCCATCCAGGATCATTGTTCAGTCTATCAGCTATATAATACCGAAGACACTTAGAAAGATTTGCCATAAATTCAGTTCCCTGAAATGAAGTACCAAATAGTTACTTCTAATAGAAAGTGAGTGCTGAGAGTACACCGTTTTGGCATCGATAGTATCTAATGTCTTTGAATTGTTATTGGTAATGGAAGAAGGGCAAGTAGACCATACGAATGACTCTTGTCCCTCAGACTCAAAACGAGTCTAAGTATGGAAACTTTTATATTTTAAAAATGATTTCTGCATTAAGTTTCATTTTCATTCAAATTAAAATAATAATGGCTCCGCACTTTGACTCGCATTAAAACAGAGGCACAAGGGAACTTGGAAGTGGCCTATTCATGTCTAAGTTAATGCACTTAGAGTGGTTTCCACTAACCTCTGAAAAACACTTATTTGAAAAAATTTTGTTTTACATTTTAGCATAAATTATTCTAAATGATCACATGTGTCATGTGCGTCTAAACGCCACTGACAGCCTTGACTAGACTCTTGATACAGTATGGACTTGAACCATTTATCATATGTATCATGTGCACCTAAACTCCACTGACATCCTTGAATAGACTCTTGATACAGTATGGATTGAACCACTGATCATATGTTTCGCAGTTTGTTGCTAGTGACATCCTTGAATAGTTTATTTATTTATAACAATATTTTTTTTTAGGAAACTCTCTCACCAGAGTGATTTTCAGAGAGGTCCTAAATAAAAAGAAATTGTTACAAATAACAATA
>JAOTRI020153321.1:0-10100 GCA_028564885.2 Zoanthus sanctaehelenae
GAGAGTGCATGATAGTCCATGAGAGTGCATGATAGTCTATGAGAGTGCATGATAGTCCATGAGAGTGCATGATAGTCTATGAGAGTGCATGATAGTCCATGAGAGTGCATGATAGTCCATGAGAGTGCATGATAGTCCATGAGAGTGCATGAAAGTCCATGAGAGTGCATGATAGTCCATGAGAGTGCATGATAGTCCACGAGAGTGCATGATAGTCCATGAGAGCGCATGATAGTCCATTAGAGTGCATGATAGTCCATGAGAGTGCATGATAGTCCATGAAAGTGCATGATAGTCCATGAGAGTGCATGAAAGTTGGAAGTCAAACGAGAGCGTGAGTGCGAGCTTTAAAAACTTACATAAACTCTGATCGACTTGCATGTTGGGTTGACCCAAACATTATTTCATTTCTTTCCCTTAAAATACCATAGTTTGTCTTTTTAAACTACTTGCTTTTATGTTTTATTGACATTATTCACCTTTACACGGGGAGGTGGCGAGCTGATGTGATAATGAAGTCAACTCATGCATATTCTTCACATAATAAACATGAGAGTTGATTGGTTGTGAGGCCATGAAGTTCAGTTCCTTGCGATTAATATGGCTACCGACTCCAATAGAGAAAATGTTGACTCCAGAATCTTTCAGCAGATTGACTGGATGCGTTAGAGAACCCATTCCTTTCGTACTTCCACCATCCGTTATAACTAACAGAGCCTTAAAAGCAATTGTAAAGCGGCTTTTATTAAAATATAGAGCAGTAAAAAAAGTTTAGTCTCAGTATGAAGTTAATCATTCCTAAATGTCATCATGCAATGTAGTTTTACAGTACAATTACAACCGCGTTTGTTGTTAGAGGTGCGACTTCTTACTGCTTTTCGCAAGAAGTATCATGAAGGTTTGTATGGAATGAAGATATCTCGTGCATAGATAAACAAGCGTGCTAAAAGTATCTTTCTTCATTTGAAAATATAGCGTTTTAATAAAGAGACGTTAGAATAAACTATTGACGCTTTACTAGACGTCTAATTGTGATAGTCTACTAGTAGAGAACATGCAGATGGCGGATCAAAAATCGTAATAAGCACCATATTTATAGTATTAGAGCATTGCATCGATACTTTAATTTGTGCATTCTTTCTTGACCCATTACCAGGTTTATACTAGAACTATTAGAGCTCTTAAACCTCATGGACTGCGAGTTTGATTAACTCATTGATTTGTGGAATATTCCTCCTTTAGATTTAATAGTTATTAGTGATCTTAATACCTTGGGCACTCCTTTCCGTGCACCAAATTTGGCCGTAAACATTTCATTCTTCGCAAGCAAAAGTGCTAAGTGAGTGTTCGTGGTCCCTCCTAAAGGGAAATAAAATCAATATCTTAGTTATTTATAAAATGCAGATAGTAAACATGATTGCTAGTGATTTTAAGAAACAAAAAAGGACACTGAAGCAGCGGGCGTTATGACTTAAGATATAAATCTACCTAGAATAACAAGTTACCTCTTTGTTTACAATCTACTTCATTAGAATACAACTAAAGATTCTCTGCGAAATTCTTACTTGATTACAAAAAAAAATGTTTCCTTATCACTCTCATATTTTCAGACGTTTACTTTATAAGACAACCTCGATATACACTGCTTAAGTCTTTGTAACCTTATGAGAAAATTGCGTTTATATGCTACCACTTTACAGTTGTTGTTCTTCTAGTGTGTTTTTTTTCCTTCTCTCTTGACCAGACCTATAAACTGACATCAGTAAGTACCAATGCAGAGACCTCCTTCTAGTAACCATGTTACGAACCTTTGCATGTGTTTATTTGTTGCACCATAGTAAGCTCGAGATTACTGGGCCGAGCCATGGTTTATTCCAGAAGAAGCAAAAGTCTAACTATAGGCAGATGTTAAAGCAAAGGCAGCACTTTCTCCTCTATTATCTTAAAAAGCCTGGGTATTGCTCTGGCTGAGAACCAATTCCGAGCCTCCCGCACGATAGACTGGTACCTTACCAACTAGGTTACCAAAAACCCTGTCAAGTGTCCCACATATGTCGGGATTTGCACGCATTCCCGCACGCCTGCCCTTAAATCGGCCATCCTTCCCGCATTTTTGTATTTTTGGGTTTGGTTGTCCTTCTTCTAGTTCGTTTTCTATTTTATTTAGCTGATCAATTTGATTAAGATTGAAAACATAAAAGCTTGCAAAGAAACACAATGAACCGCACTCCTCATGGTTCACAAAAGTAATGAAATAGTTCATTTTGTTTTATTGTTTTAATCTTGGATCTATCTTGTATTTAGATGGCAACAAAGTATCTCTTGATATGAAAGTCAGTTATTCGTGTTACACTACAAACAAGGTTCACTTTGTAAGTGCACTCGTGTTTATCCCTCAACTTCCGAAGCTTGACAGGCCAGTACCCACTCACCTTTTCTTGGCATCGCTTTGACTGCCTGCATGAAGCTCACTTTATCTCGATGCTTATTAAAAGGAACGGAAAGCTGAACACCGTACGAAAACCGCAATGCAGACATTTGTATTCCATTTGGTCCGAAGTTACTAAATCCATTAGCCAACTGAGACACGAAATTTTTCTCCTCCTCGTAATCCTGATCAGATAAGCTTCCAGAATCGTCCAAAGCGAATCCAACGTCTGCCTTACAACCTGTGAGAAGAGTGACTTACTTAGTATCCTTCATCAGTTGGGCTGTTCGAATGTTGGTTAATTTTAACCCTGGGCGGTAATTTAATAACTCAAGGACAATTAATATACATAGAAAATATACGTTTTGTTTAACGTTTATTGTTCAAATTATTCAATAAAAACAATATTTCGTCCTTAAATTGCAGATCAGATTCGTCTCTAATGTTGAAAAAGATACTGGTGTAATGGATAAAGGCCTGGGCCCTAAACTTGCGTTATATCAAATAATTGGTCTGCCTGTGTTATTTTTTTGTGGTAAAACTACTAATGTTATTAAGGCTTAAATGTTTCGAACAAGTTGTAAAGAGTTTTACAGGGACATAGATGTAAGTTCTTTGCATTTTCGATTTTGTTTTATGTTTAGATCTCCAGTGTAGATTGTTATGTCCTTTATTTACTGGTTTGTTGAAACCATTTCGCTTCGCTATGATACGCTACATTTCGTTACATTCACATGAACGTCTTCGCTCAAGGAAGTCGAAGTTTACCGCTAAAGCTGCAAGGAAGAAAGATTACACGACTAACGGTATCCTTTTTTATTTGTTGAGTTCAGCATTAAATTTTTATTACAAAAGCGTATTTTATACATGGCCCTGTGGGGTCAGTGGCATTTACATCTGGTCTTAAAATTTAATCCTGGATTAGTGTTCATCCGTTTCACAACTAAACCCAAAAGATTGAGGTACCTTTTATTCAGATTATTTTATCTTAAAAGAGATTCTACATTTCAACTGCATGTGGTATAAAAAAGAAAAATGACAAGTTGAAACTTTCTTTGTGTATACTTGGAAAGAAAAACTTAAAACGCATAAACTTGTAAACTGAAATATCCTGAGCTAATCGATACTTTTAACTATTTGATGTTGGAAATAACAAGCCCGTTAAATAGTAAAAGTATTGTTAACAAAACAATTTGCTCCTTGTGAACAAATTGTAAGGTGCTCCGTTGCCCTAAGGCCAATTCAAGGTTGAAAATAGAAAAAGAGTAAGCTAAATTTTTACAAGCCTAGTTGCCCATACGGCCGGTGTTTATCTCCGGATTCCGTAGTGTTCTGAGGATGAGAGTCTTTGACTCCCCCTTGACGGGACACTAATCCATCGCAGGTTAGCTCCCAGCAGACGCTGTTACTCATTTACCTACCCCGGAAGGATGAAAAGCTGAGTTGCTTTAGGTGGAAAAGAAGGTCACACAAATAATCTAATACGGGCAAACTGCTGGGATAGAACTGGGGACGTTGTGGCTGCAAAATAGATATCTTACCAACTGCGTGAACCAAAAAGAGTTAGCAGCAGATAACAGATGTTAGTGGAAAAATAAATGAAAAGGTTCAAATACCTACACGAAACAAATACAGTTTGTGTTTCCGGTGCAGGGCAAGAGCTCTGGATCCCGTCACAATTGTTGGGTTTATTAATAACATAGGATGAGGTTATACTCTGCCGCTGACGGAAGATGCGCCCGCAAGTTGCTGACCATGCATTCCAAGGGCCCCAAGAACACCTCACAGCCCGGCAAGGACCTAAAAAAACAAAAAAAAAACATATGGATCATAAATAAGATACATCATAGGTGTTTCTATGAAAACAATTAGATACTTTTGAAAACATTTTTAATACAAATACTTAGTTTCCAGAAGAAGCAGTTTAATTAACAAAAGTTTTAAACATGTATAAAGAAAATATGTAAAATTATGAGCAAGCGTTCGAATAGAACTTTCTAGTCGTTTTGTACCAAACAGTCAAACAAACTAACAATGTAATGTTTTAACAACCTGTCTACGTAGTTGCAGTCTTGTGCGAAAGTAGAAAAAAAAATCGAAAATCCGCCAAGAGAGGACAAAAACACTAACTGTATCCTAATTTAGTAGAATCAGAAAATATTCGTCTATTACAACACTTATTGCCAACAACAAATATTCATTTGCCATCATTTTTAAAGTACATTTATTGATATTGATTTATCAATTAGTCAGGTTACCGTAGAAATCATCAGAGGCATGGGTTCAGCACGTGGGCTGAGATTTGTTGATCTCAATTTGACTTGAGAGATTTTTCTCTGGGTACCCTGGTTTTCCTCTATTTGTGCCCAAATCCAACTTTCACGTCAAGTCTAATCCGTTGAGCAATTAAACATAAAGTATTGACAACCACCTCCTTCGCAATTGACATTAAAAAATATTTACTTCTTTTTTTCATTTGTTAGTGTTATAATTAAAACCATTGGAAACGCATACTTACAAACTTTACTCATTGAGTCCACGACTCTCCGTTCACATGACTGTGGCAGTCCAGAACAGCCTCCTTGTTGACTAATGGTTTCGTGAGTAGTTTTTAAAAGGAACTTCGTTCGCTTGAGATTCTGGCCGCACGTGGCTGTCCAACTTGTCCACGGACTGTAATGACACCTCGCAAATGGGCATTTGTAATCTTTAAAAAAAAGTTAAAAAATTAAATTCACAGAAAAGTCATTTAAGCGCAGCAATATTTACAACTTATTCAAAAATGACCCCTAATAATTCCAAACCATAACTGTTTTGCTTTGAACAGGTACAATTATTCTAAGAATCCCTTGACAAAATCTATCACACAAGTTTTGACTTATTGGTGTAAGAAGCATATTAGATTCAAATGGAATAAGTCGTTCAAGCAGGAAGATTTTAAAAACATAGAACTCTTTATAAATATCAACGTGAAGATAATTTTCAAAGCAAATGCGAAACAAATCAATTACTGACTGAAGTTTGTCAAAAGCTGAAATTAAATCGTAAAACAAAGATAGCAAACACCTTATTTTAAAAATGTCCTTTGGGAAGTTAGCTCAATATTTTAATAAAACAGAACACAACCAGCATTTGAAGTGTTTTCTTACTCCGCCATCTCCGATTGAGTAAGTGCTGAATCACGTATTCGGAGATACTCTCCTTCTTCAGTATGCTCATACTGTACTGAGGAAGGAAAGTATCTCTGAAAAAGTTATTTATAACAAATTTTACAGGTTACTTTTTTACAAGTTTTTAACAATTTTAAAATTCTTAGGCCTGAATGGCACAAAAAAAATCATGATATCGTATACGGCCTACAAAAATATTTTAAACCTTGTACAGGAGGTACAAGAATATTCTACAATTACTGAATCAAAACAAGTCAGGCATCTGTATATTTTTGCTTTCAAATATTCGCACCATAAAACAAACCAATAACAACAATTGTAATTTCGGAATTCAGTAAATCTGATAATATATGGAATTCCATTTTAAAACAAAATCCGCCATCAAAAGAATCTGTTTAAAAATATTGATTTCCAGTGGGTTGTAAGTTGTTATCAAGAGAATGGTATATTGTTAATCAGTGAGTTGAAAATTTTGTTACCTTTGCAGGATTTTTTTGTGATTGAATCAACAATGTTTTGTAGTCCGGCCATGTTGGAAACGTAAAAAACATGGCTTTTGTCTGAAGCCATCAGCTCTAACTCTGTCTTTCGAATTTTTGATCCTACTCCAACAGAATAAATCTGAACCGATGAATCTTTCAGAATCTTGATAGGTGCTCTGAGTGAATTTATACCATTTGTGCTCTTCCCATCAGTAATTACAATAAGAATCTGAAATGAAAAAAAGAAGACGTGAAGACAAACTACCCAACAGGTGGTGATTGATAAAAGCAGGGAAGAAAGGTTTATCTTTTGGTGACAGTCTGGAAAAATTCTTAACTTGTTTAACACTTCCGCACCCTATAAACTCGCGGAAGTGCTAGAAGCCAATAATTCACTCATGAAGACTTCAGCGATAACTTGGCAGCGAATTATACACATTTGAGTATGCGCACACTATTTTGTTTCATGATGTGATAATATGTATAGGATATACCACCGTTCGAGAATAATTAACCCTTTAAGTCCCAATCGGTTATCAGCACCCAACTTCTCCTCACATAATATATACAAAATGAAACATTTAGTAACGAGAAAATGAGAATTGATCAAACAAAGCAAACTAATTAAGTTTAAAAGCAAAATTCTCTTAAACTTGTTCAATGAAAAGTATGAGCTTAGGTTGGGAGAATTTAACAATATAACAGGGATTGTTAGGGTTAATGACAAATATACCGCACGTATTTGGTTCACTTTCATCAAATACAAGCAGTATTTTTCACTAATTTTTCTCGAACAGGTGGTATTTTCTTTTATTATCATATCTACATAAAATACTTGTAGTTTTACGATGAAAATCACTTCATGCTGGATTATAACAAAAGTCAAGTTTTTTAGAAAATTTAAAGACACAGCAACTATAGACCTCTGGGATAGACCCGTGCAATTTTAAATCAATATCCCGGGCCTAAAGTTAAGTCCTTATACGAGCCAATTAATATCACGCTTGGTATTAATTAATTGTTTGAATTAAGAAAAGATTCCATGCTCATCAGCCGCTCAGAGTCGAGTATTTTATGTACAGTAGGTATGATATTAGCGATGAAATTAGATTAATTTGCTGTACCTTTGTGACTCCACTCCTAGCACCATTTGATGGCGAAAACAATTTTCTCTTTGCAAGATAAAGGGCTCTTTCTGTGAATGTTCGACCACCTGGAGTAAATTGTAAAAAATGCAGAAACCTGTAAACTGAAACATCTTCAAGCACATCAACACTTGTAGCTGTTTGTGGTTTGATAGAGAAAAACAACTGATTATACTTCAAAGAGACATTACACAGAAAGGCTTTACTTTTGAAGTCACCTATAAAAAGCTGAAAGAGCTTTGCATAATTTAAAATCTACGTTTCTTGTCACAACGGGTGTATGTATTTGCCAACAAGTCACAAATAAAAGTCATTACAAAGACTCTTTTGAAATGCAGCCGGAGTTCACTGCATTGCAAGATACCATACACCAGTTTATAATACAATGAGAATCTTTAAGTTAAGCAACAAAATATAGAATTAAATCAGGGAAATTTGCTCATGAAAAAAAATAAAAATATTGAACTTTTCTGAAGCGATAAGGATTATAGGCGAGTTTCAGCTAAGGTCATTGTTTACATTCTGCTTCATTAGCATACAACTTAAGTCGGAAAAAGAACAAAGATAAACAATAACTGACATTAAAACTTGAGAATACTTATCAAATACAATGAGTGACCGAACTTTCAGCTCTTTATGTGTAGTTTCAAAGAAGAAATCGCTACTCAAAAAACGTAAAACAGCTGGAGGCAAAAAATGATAATGAGCCCATACATTGTTTGTAAAATTTCCAGTATTTAAAACAACATCACGAAAAGATTACTCAACATATCACTCTCTTATTTTCAGAGAAAACTTGTTTTGCAGAACTATTTCATTATTTGCTTTGTTTTTGTAGCTGAATTAGAAAGAAGAGTGCGTATGCTAACGAGGCAAAAAATATAAACAGAAACTCGTCACGAGCATTGTATTCTAAGGATCTGTGGGATACTTATTTGGCCTGGATGACAAAAAAAACGGAGAAACACTTTTTATGACTGGGCATACCAAAAGCATCAGTAAGAAGATGCTTTAATATCAGTCACTGGGCTACGTAAATAAAACCTGCATGTCGCGCAAGGAACTATTGGATACACATCATGTCTGGACAACAAAAGTGGAAAAACCAATTTTTTTTGACTAGGCATACCACAGGTAGCCCAGTAAAAAGATGCTTCAGAAGCAGTCACTGGGCTACCTGAGCTAGACGAACAAACGAAGACAATTTGTTCGTCCAGACGAACAACTTGACCAAGATATGTCCTAAATTCACTTTAGACGAACAAATATTGAGTTTGATGGCCACCGAGGAACTGGAATTAGTAAAAAAAAGTGTGAATTGTGAAGATTTGGCCACAACGTTTTCTAATTTTGTTGTCTCGAGCTCACATTAGACGTACAAATTGTGAGACAATTTGTCAGTCCAGACGATTTTTTTCGTCTTCTAGTGTGAAAACAGCCATTGTTATTGTAATTGCTAAGTCAAAACGTCTCTCTGTAAAATATGATTTAATTAGTCTCTTACCTTGTTGACCAATAATTTTGATCCCATACTGCAACCGCGGCCGATCTGTAAATTGGTTGAGTTTTACGTCAAGTGTAGCTCTAGTGCCGTAGCTGATAACTCCAAACTGTGCAGCATCTCTCCCAATGCGAAAGTGATCAGTGAGGTCAATAACAAAGTACTTTTCGCGCCTAAAGTCAGGATAGGTTAAACTACCAGATTCATCTAGCAGGATACCAACATCTACCTTACAAGCTAAAAATGAGAAATCATACAATTTCAGGTTGTTAGTATGCTTACTATTACATACTGTACATTATTAACACTACAACAACTACTACTGCTACTACTAATACCGCTACTAATACTGCTATTAATGTTCATAATAATATTGGTGACCATGAAGATGGTACTGATGATGGTTGGTGGAGATGTCGAAGATTGTGAAATGATATGGTAGTGGTGATGTTAATGATGGTAATGAGTATGGTGGTGATGTTGAAGTTGGTAGTAGTGATGGTAGTGGTGATGTTGATGATGGTAATGAGTATGGTGGTGATGCTGAAGATGGTGGTGAGTATGATGGTGATGTTCATGATGGTAAAAAGCATGGTGCAAATGTTGAAGATGGTCGTAGTAATGATGGTGGTGCTATTGAAGACGATGGTAATGCTGGTGGTAAAGGTCATGTTGATGATGGTGGTTAGTATGGTGGTGATGCTAAAGATGGTGCTAGTGGTGATGTTGATGATGGCAGTGAGTATGATGGTGATGTTGATGATGGTAATGAGCATGGTGGTGATGCTAAAGATGGTGCTAGTGGTGATGTTGATGAATGTGGTGAGTATGGTGGTGATGTTGATGATGGTAATAAGCATGGTGTAAAAGTGAAGATGGTGGTGGTAATGTTGAAGATGGAGATACGATGATGATGATGTTAAAGATAGTGGAAGTGATGATGGTAGTGGTGATGTTAGTGATGGTAATGAGCATGGTGGTAATGAGCATGGTGGAAGCGATGATGGTGGTGTTGTTGATGATGGAGGTAAAGATAAGGGAGTCAGGTTGGCATAGTGGTCATCAGTCGTGCCTCCCACCTCTATGACCTGGGATTGATTCCTGGGTTACGCATGTGGGCTGAGATTTGTCGATCTCGATCTGACTTCGAGGGTTTTTCACCGGGTACCTCGGTTTTCCTCACTTAGCAAATTCGACTTTGACGCCAGGATCTGAGATGTCAAGTGACTAAACAT
Source organism: Zoanthus sanctaehelenae (assembly GCA_028564885.2). Classification (NCBI taxonomy): domain Eukaryota; kingdom Metazoa; phylum Cnidaria; class Anthozoa; order Zoantharia; family Zoanthidae; genus Zoanthus; species Zoanthus sanctaehelenae. The sequence continues at coordinate 9,962 of JAOTRI020153321.1, forward strand.
TAGCCTCTGGCTAGGAAAAATGGGCAACCACTTCCTTTGCAATCGACCTTAAATAAAGCATTATTATTATTATTATTATTATTATTATTATTATTATTATTATTATTATTATTATTATTATCATTATTATTATTATTAT
>JAOTRI020153332.1:0-10100 GCA_028564885.2 Zoanthus sanctaehelenae
CTTCGGGGGGGGCGGCACCCAAAATGCTTGGGACCCCAATTTGACCAGACATGCGGGTACGAGGACCCAGAATGAAAAATCCTAGTGCCATCCCTGACGTTGAGTGGACTTTACAAAAACCGACCTAAGTTGAGATGGCAAGAAATGTACAGAGCAAAGTCTATTTAGAAGTTCTATTAATAAGTTCGACCATTGATTCCTCCAGAGTACGATTCCCAAATTATTAACTGTGATAAAAATTACAATTAAATGTCTATTGAGGCCTAATAAGATTATCAGCTTATCTCGTAAGTTTCAAACACAAAAATCATAAAACATTTAAAGATTCAGTCAAAACGTTTTGTTAGAAATCTAAATCTAAAATAGAAACAATTTTTTTCATTAGACATTCAAACAAGTAATCACTCAGACTTACTAGTCCTTCCTTTATTTTGCAAGACTTTATCAGATTTTTTAAATTTATGTTCCAGCACCAGCCATTAGTTTTCAAAACACTGTAGTTTGCTGCACCTACAGTGTAGGTGAATGCCCTTTTAAAATCCCTAAATCGTATTTTTTAAATCTTTTAAGGTGCAGAAAAGTACAGTGCTTTGAAAACTAATGGCTGGTGATGGAATATAACAATGCATTCTTAAAAGACGAAAACTGCTGTCAACTATGAAATCAGAACTTAAATAACCGAAGATAAACTCCGAACCTAAATATTCTTTTTAATCAAAACAAGGTGGGAATTCAAATTTTCTCCAAGTGACTGGTAGCTGTGATGTACAATGGGAAGACGTCCTTTGCTCTCATAAGTGTTTTACAAGGACAAATGTAACAAACTGGGTACTTAAAACTAAATTTCTGTTTCTCGCAGTGTTTAGAACCGTAAGCAAAGAAAATTTTATAAGTATTCAACCGGAAACTGCACATGTACCTTTTCCTACGTCATCACAACAGGAATGAAATTAACGCATGACCAAAAACAATAACTGTCTTTGTGTACGTTTGAAAACTCAAAAAAACATAAGTAGTGTATAGAGCATAGCTGAGTGAATAGTATTTAGGTTTGGAATATTTTTTCCGTTATTTGAGTTCTAAGTTGACAACAGTTTTCAACTTAAGATTAACCCTTTTCTGACGGCGCCAGTTAATTTCGATCCCTGATGATCGATGCACTTTCGGCTGCCGTAATGTTTATCGAGGGCCTAAATCGAAAATCGGGCACGTGCAAAAGATAGATCTTGAAACGATCTTTCCAACGAACCCAAACATGACCTAATTTGATCGAGCCAAAGTCGAGAAAATTGCTTTCAAAGTTGGCCTTTTGACAAAGCGAAAAATTTTCAATTTTGACTTTGTCGTCGTCGGCAAAGAGTTAATTGTCGGATTGGCACATTGAAACAAGATACAAACAAGTTCTTCTGGCCTTTAGGAATTGGATGAGAATGTTTCAGTGAAATCAGTTTTGTAGCAACCATAAAAATTAAGTGTGGAGGGCGCTAGATCAATTTCACGGGCTATTCCAGTTTATGAGTTTGATAGATTTAAAGAGTGTGTTAGCTACGCGAATTTCCTATTTTTTAGCATGATGAAAGTTGAAATCCAGCTATCTGTCTGTGTAAATTGGTTTCCTGTAAACACTAATGTCTCATTTTACCTGACGAAGGCAACAACGGTTTTACTTGCTGAAAGCTTGTATTTTAAATATATTTTTTTATCAGTGTACGTTTTTAAGAGTTTTTATACCATATGTATATATGTAACATATCGTTCCAAGACATGGTTATTTGGTCATGACTCTGCATCTAACGTTTATTTCAAAACATTTGGCAATGGAAATCAGGAGACACATTACTTGATTATGATAGTTCTTTTTAGAAAAACCTAAGAATTTGAAGTCAGCGGTTAGATAAAAAAAGCTTTTTATGCATTCTTATAGCGTTGAGTAGTGTAATTCTAATACAAAAAAGCATTAAGCTTCCCCCTAAAGAATAACTGCTAAAAATCACGGTTTCAAGGAATCTAATCACTGACTTCCTCTCCCCTGCTCTTCCCCCCCCCTCCCCCCTCCCTCTCCTTCCATCCCATCCTTGGCGTAAAAAAAACTTAGAGGAGGGAAATGAGTAATTTTTAACATTTTAAAACCTTTTCAAATGTCATTTTTTTGCAAGTAATTCAACTTGTTTTCTTTTCTTTTTCAAGAGCCAACAATCTCACCTTGATATACCCCGATGTGTCTCCTGTTGCCAGTACGCAGCTATCGGAAGTAGCAGCCATGGACAAAACCGATTCTCCCTCCGAGTGAGCGGCAATAAACTGGCCAAGTAATCCACCTCCAAAAGTGCTCCAGGCTCGGATCCAGCCCCCCGATCCGTTAGTCAACAATGTTGCAGTATCTCGCCCGAGGCTGCGATTTTGCAAAAACAGAACCTGCGACAAACATAGATATCGGTAAGCCAGTTAATTATAATTATTACGCATAAATAGTAACTAAAATCCTGCTTATATGGTATTGGCGTAAAGGGCGCTCAATATCTTTATTTGTAGAGCGATAAAACAAGAAAATCAAAGGTATTCATTCATTAACAGGAGAAATAAGTGTAAGTAATTGCATGAAACCCAATAAATTGGGATAAATTTCATGAGTGTATTTAAATTGAAGAAAAACTGAAAACACAATCTTAAGTGAAATCAATCTTTAGTCTTGCGAAGAACCATGTGATAGTATGTTAAAGACATCGAGGAGAATTTTTGTAACGCGCTTTCTTCTAAACCAATCAGCTATTTTCAAGGCATTTTTTGACTTTTCTTGTGGCTGCCCATGTCTGAAAAACGTTTAAACAATAATTTGTACTTTGTCCACTACTTTCATTTTCTTTAGAAAACATTAAATTAATAATTTCGTTTTCATCAACTTCAGCAAACCACGAAGCCTTTTACCATATTTTGCAAGCCAGCAACCAATAAACGGCAAGTTATTTTACCCTCAATTAGTGAAACGGCCTTCCATCGTGATCCAATCAACATCGAGTAATTTTTCCCTCTCTTTCATAAAGCGTGGTACATTACGTGGCATCATTTATAGTTAACTTTTCTCTAATATGAAATACGATTCCTTTTAAAAATGGTTGTTGCAAAAGCTTCCAATATACTGTAGGAATTAATCTCCGTCTACACAAGGAATTTTTACGATACAAGTTTTGTTTATTTGCCAGTTTATGCCTCGCCTACATCACCATTTTTTTAATTGAAAACTGCCGGATAAGACAGGAATCAACGGATGGCATCAAAAATATTGTCAACTGTATATGTAATGTCTCATTAACACGGAAAATGTTTTGTATGTGGCAATTATTACTTACCACATAGAAACTAACACTCCAGTCTTTAAGCAAATATACTTATCATACAAAAATTGGTCAATTTGTTCATCTACACGAGCAAATAAAAATTGTCACATACAAATTTGTCACATATAAACTGCTAGTGTATACAATGCTTTATGGTCGGCTTTTGGTTTCGTGAAGAATGTCGAAATCAACACAGAGTGGTTAGTTTTAAAGTGTTGAAGGGATGCTTTTACCTTTTCAATATCGTCAATCTCTTCACCAGAAAAAGGAGCTTATACAAGAAATAGCCCGGCGCTCCTACCCATAGAAACCATTTACATTCTATATTTCCATAACAGAACAAAGGGTGTAGGAGTAGACAAATACCAGTTTATTGAAGACGGACACGATAGATTTGTTACATGCATATCTAGCGAGTTAACAGGAAAGGGGCCTCATGCACGGGTTAAAGGGTAGCCGTAAAAAATTAAGTTAAACTATCATCTCTACTAAATAAAAACCCAGTAGTCTAAGAATGGCATATAGAGAAGATGTCATACGAGGCATGCTCACGTGACATTGATCAGCATTCCTCAACTGATTTTCTGAAGAAAGGTTTAATCCATTAAAACATAAAAATTGTGTTTATTTCGTCGATGTTTTTGGTCATTTGCTGGTGCCTGAGTTCATCATTAAGGGCGAACAAGGCTTAAATTTTGCTAATTTCGAAGACCTGTTTATTGTCACTGTGAACTGATAGAAACACAAGTTTGGTCCTGTCAAATAGATCAGTCAGCAGTTTGTCATTCATGGACAAGGGCCCGAAATGGAAAATGTACCTGATCTCGCCAGCTAGCTGCAATCTGTATCTCTGCGATTTCTGCCAAATGGTAAATTTACAGGGATGGCTTTTTTGGCAGATGCACGCCTAGTCCACCTGGTCTCTAATGTTGGGGGCTTGGGTTTCTCCCGCGTAAAAATGTTCTAAGTTTGCCGGAATGCAATGTGCAAATCGCAAGGTTAAATTGAATTGCTGTTGAGCGATAGTTTCGTTGAACGAAAAAAAAAACATAAAGTGCGGGAGCAGAGCAAAAATGTGCTATTAATTTTCACTGAATTTCGAGTTGTCCTCAAGAAATTATAATCATTTTAATAGAGATTCCAGGCGATTATGATTGCAGGTAAGTTACGAATTTTAATATCGTTAAATTGCGCGCTTTTTCAATGCCACTAAATTTTCTAACTTTCTGCACTGTTTTTCTGAAACTCATTTGCTTAACTTTTTTAAAACGAGTCCAAACATTGACGTGCTAATTAAGAAGCTTAATTTAGTCGCCGGAACGAGAGACAACCGTTTCTCGCTGCGCTTAAAAAAAAAAGACAAAACAATATTACATTTATAAGCATCGCTCAATTCCGTTAACATTTTCAATTTTTAGATATTCGCATATTTTTCCTCTGGAGAAACAAGCTATTTCTATTTAACCGATAGAAACTAAACTTAACGCTTGCAATCATATTTCCATGATAAAACAATGAAATAGCAAAACCTGTTTCGAACACACCTAATATCTTACTTCACGTATTGTAGAAGAGCTATAGAATCACTCTCGGAAGCAGAAACCTAAAATAATTCGGAATTCTCATTTTGGTACTTAGACCTTAGATACGAGCAAAACAATTTGATTCAATTAAGGTAGGGACATTGATTTTTGTTCACATTTTATTTTTAATACCAAATATCCTGAAAATGACGAAGATTTAAAATGGTGCTTGTCTCCTTAAACTATGCAGATAGTTTCGATTGCAAAAATCTTGAAAATTCACCTAGTGATGTTCGTAGAAATAGTATCTTGATTTAACAACTCTGCACCACCACCAACCACCACCCCCCTTCTCTTTTTGCTGCGTTTCCAAGTTAACAATAGAATAACGCGATTTTGAACTTGTTTCATAATGTGTAGAGTTGAAATGGCATGAATGTACTCCAAAATCTCCATTTGGGGTAAGGATTGTTGAAAATGTTGAACACTTTGCCATAATTGTTGCATACCCTTTTCCTGTCAATGTGCTTCATATATAAATACTGGAAAATAGTGGAATACACGTTTTTCAATTTTGTCTGTGAATACCTATAATATTTAAATATTTAACCGCGGTGAAGCGTTATGCGAACTGGTAAGATTAAGTGAATAGTAATTGTGATAATTAAGCTGAATAAATACGCAATGAGGAATCTGAAGGATTGCGCGAGGCGCGAAATTCCAAAGCCCAATATAAACACACTTACACTGGTAGAGTTAAAATAATTGCACTTTGAGGTCAGTAACTTTACCTTATCCACAACAGAATCATGATGACGGTCCGTAACTTGAACGTCGGTTATGGAGGGAAGAAAATCCAGAAGGCCTTCTTTTTGGCTACTAGAGTGGAGTTCGCGATTTTTGAGCGATTGCTCTATGGCGATCTTCCATTGCCGAAGTCGACCACTGTCTGGGCCAACGGCGGTCAGTTGCTCTCGGCGTGCAGCTCTAATAAACGTCTGGACATGTTGAAGAACTAAGACAAACAAAACAGAAATAACTATTATTTTTTGTTACAATAGCCCGGGGCCACTGCTTTCGAGGCGCCAAGACTACTTTCTCTTTTGAGCGGCAAAACTTTTTCTTGGAGTTACTCTCGTGGTTCTGAGACATATATATGAATCATTTTATTTCATCCAGGTGAATCTTCCGGGACTCTGTATCTACTTGTTTTACACCATTATAATTTTGAATAAATTTAGTCTGTCTTTACTAGGTTTGGAACTATTTTCACAGGTCTAAGAAAAAACTTCGGTTCAATTTTAAACGGCAAAAGACGTAAATACTTGAAAAACATAAATGAAAAGATCCTATACAAGCGGTTTTGTGAAAAAACATTGATTCCTGCAAGCAGTATTAAGCCTGAATGGATAGTACTTTACAACCAACAACAACGTTTTGGTTCTTGTATTAACGTTTTATTCGGCAACCTAGAGTAACTTTATGCTTTTGTTTTGCAATCAACCTAGAGCAACGTTTTACTTCTTCTTTTACCAGCATTTTGTTCGGCAACCTAAAGTAATTTTTTGTGCAAGGAACGAAGAGCAACTTTTTGCCTCTTCTATTAACATTTTGTTCGGCAAACTTAGAGTAGTTTTTTGCTGTTTTTATCAACTTTTTGTTTTGCAAGTAAATAAGAGCAACTTTTCCTCTCTATAAAACATTTTTGACCAACAAATCATCATCGAATTGATACAAATCTAAAAACTGACTAAAAGATACCCTTTTTATTAAAACTGCATGTCAGCGCTAAGGATGTCGCAGATTCATTTCAAATGATTTGTGACTTTAGACGTTAACACTCTTGTTGGAGTATATGGCTAATGCGCAGGTATGGCCTTTCTCGTAATCATGATGATGTAGCACATCTTGCATATCGAGGAATCAGTATGAAAAACACATTGTCGAAATCCAAAACAAGTTTAGTTTGACAAGTCAAAACTGTTTTGATTCCTTCCAAATGTTAGGTGGACATTTTTAAGACTTCGTTTTTTTCCAGCGATATATTATTGTTATGTATGTTCAGCTAAGGCTAAATCATTTAGGGGCAGGAGCTTATCTTCGGATAACGTATAGTGATAGGCGGATGAGAGTTCTTGACTCTCCCTGGATGGGACGCTAAACCATTGCAGGTTAGATCCCAGAAAACGCTAGTAATCGTTTACCTATCCCGGAAGGATGGAAAGCTGAGTTGGTTTAGGCAGGAAGGTAACTGGGGATCTTGCGGCTGCAAAACAGAGATCTTACCAACTGCGCCAATTACGTATATCTATCTGTTCTTATTCCTATTCCTTGATATCACCGCTGATGATAGTATAAACATTTGAATGTCACATAATCATAGAAAGTATTTCTACAAACGGTTTTGGTTTTGTTTACCTGCGTTGTTTTCCGATACTTTTCTCTTAAGTTCCAGCGGTATTACTGGTCGTGCAATCTTACTACCTGCGTAGTTGTTGGCGTTGAGTACGCAAGACACGTGACCGGTTTCCAGGCTCCAGATTTTGATATCACCATCGTAACTGGACGACGCTGCGGTACGGCTTGGTAAATGCATGTCAATTGATAGAATGTCCTCCTTGTGGAAGTTCGACTTTACTCTAGGTTCTCCTTCCTCCTCATCACGCGAGTCCCTGTGTAAATGCGCGAAAATGCATCATTTTTCTAAACCATTGGTTTCAGTTAAACAATAGCATTAAACTTTACGTGGCCGAAATTTCAAAATCATAGTTATAAAGTGCTCGATTCTTTCCATGAGCTTGAGTACAAGGTAATCGGTGGTTATTAGACTTTGACAAACTTACTTGTAAACTGTGACTTTCCTGTTCCATCCAACAGTCAAAATCTTCTGCTTGTGACATAGAATGCCAGTAATCTGTTGCAACGGACGGATACAGCTTAGTTCAATTTAAGAAAACGCGGTAAAAAAAAAGTTAAAACACCTGTATTTGTGAAACAATCATTACATCATATTAATGACAATGATAGTCTCTAAAAAATATCCGAGCCCCAGACGGGATTTGAACCCACGACCCTCCGTGTTCTAGTCGGATGCTCAAACAACTGAGCAACTGGAGACTATGGTTAGCAGGGTCCGATATTATGGGTCTAAACTGGAACCACATCGCGCGGCCACACAGCCTAGTAATGACTGACGCACATGAACTCACTAACAGCATCGCGCTGTCACATTAATGCATCTCAAGAGCATGGAGGGTCGTGGGTGCAAATCCCATCTGGGGCTCGGATTATTTTTCCGAGTTTCTCCTTGTCACTGATTTTAGCAACGCTAGAATTATTACGATCGAATCATCATACCATAAAGGATTATTTCTAGAGGTGTGGTACTCACTTGGCAAGGAACGATCATTCAAACATTCCACACATTTACCATTCAATTTGCATACAAAACAATGCCAAAATATAGTTCTTATCTGCATACTTGTCAATTTATATTCGAAGTTTTAATGAATTTATTAACATTCACTCCCTGATGAAGGTAGAAGTTACTACCGAAACGTTGGAGTTTTTAAGAACTATACACATTTAAAAGTCAGTGTCAGAATTTTCGATAATGTTTATAACTCTAATATGCTTGGCTGCAATTTTAATAGTATTTTTAAAAAAAGTTATTAACTTACAATTACTTAGCTCCAGGTTCTTGTTGTATGTGCAAAAAATTTTACCATCATCTTGTTTACGACTGAGGTCTCAAAGTTTATTTTCGCGCCATTTTTTCCCTGCGTGCGCCGGTCGTGGTAGCGCGCGCATGGCGCCAGCAACGCCGTTCTCGATCCAGTCTAAATATTCCGGTGCTAAAACTCTCTATTTATAGCTAAAGCACCAGGAGTCCTTATTGTCACGTAGAAAGATATAAGAGAAAAACAACATATATAGCCCTCGGCGGGAATCGAACTCCACATCTTCGGTTTACTAGTCCGACGTGTTAACCACCACACCACAAGGACCAACCACACTGGCAACGCAGCCGGACAATGTTATGTAGATGGTAACTGTGGGGGTTCCCAGGGCTTTATTTTTCTTTATTGGTAAGTTGAACACCGTAATTTTTGGTACGGAGACCGACCGCAATTGCTGCGTACCTGAACAGTCGTTGTGATCGTCAGGGAGGCTTAAATTAAGCCGCTTTTTGTCTCTGTGTTGCTCTATCAAAACTGCAAAGTTGTTTTATCAAAGCAATGACCTCAAGCAACAAACAAATTGTCAATAAACCTTTTTAAGTAAATAATTTAAATACAATTATTTTCACACTGACTTAATTGCCGTATGCGTAACTAATTTAGAATTTGTAAAAAGCTTGTTTGGACTCATATCGTCAAAGTTGTAATACAAACACTGCATAGATTAAAGATTCTCGCGAAAAACACCGCTTTCAATTTAGTCCACAGAAAATAGACCTCTGTCATAAGTAAATCTATTTAAAATAAGGGTTACGCGTATTATCCGATGTTTCGGAACCACCGTGGTTCCATTATCAAGGAGTAACGAAATACTTGGTGAAAAATTCAGTCCTTAAGCTTGTGACAACAATAGATGTTTTAGACTAATTTACATAAACAAAGATACAAAAGATCTGAGATCTCTGATAAACAGCATTTTGTATATAAGACATTCGAGTTTACCAGTGCATTTTTTCAATACTTTAAATAAATAAATAAATCTTCCGGAATTTAAGCTCTCTATTATAACGTCAGGTATAACAACTTGGTTATTTCCAGGGGCGCAAATATGGCTTTTTTCTTCGTCATGACGAAGCATTTTTTTTTCATTTTTTCCTAAGGACACAAATAGAGGAATTCACCATAGATATAGCTTAACATATAAAAAATAATTTGGGATTTCAGCTTTTTATGAATTTTGTGTGTTTGCGTTTCCCACAAACCTTTGTTCTCGTCTGTATGGTTTGGACAACAGCGTACCACCTCCTTTGCGTATTCTGGTTGCTTGAACACTGGCATAGCCCGGATGTAAGTCAACTTGGAGGGGGCGCCTGTGGTCAAAGAATATAACAGTTTACTATTGCCTTCATAAAGCAATTATTACTCGTGGTACCGTGGTACCACGAATCAACGTTTGGATTCCATTTCTTTTTCTTTTTTCTTCGAGTCGCGATTAGCGATTCGGTCCAGTGACTGCCATATTTGGGATTTGTCCCCGGTCGCACGCGGTCAATGCCTCTGGC
>JAOTRI020153341.1:0-10099 GCA_028564885.2 Zoanthus sanctaehelenae
TATTGTCAAGGGTTTATTAGTCGCTTTGGCTTCTCTTTTGTGGACATTGCATAACTTAACAAAAGAGAAGCAAAAGCGACTAATAAACCCTTGCTATTGTACATAGATTATTTAAAGAAATGTGTGTTTTTTTTGTTCAAAAAGGTAACCTTTGGTTTTTATTCTATTTCCACTTACGTTTCTAATTTCAATGTTTTATTTTGAAAAGCCAAAGATGAGTATCACCATTGAGACAGCAGTCCGAATAAAAAGTTTTTGTAAAACTGCATTGCCATCATAATTCATATACTGAAAATTTGCAATTGAGCTTGGCTTAGAAAATATCGAGGCATTAGTGCATGTTTTTAGTAACATGGTGATTTATTCTGTGCATTCATTGTTCTCTAAAAACAAATACGCAGAATTATATTTACAAGATTTAGGGTCGTTCGAAAGTTTTTCCAAAATTTGGAGATATAGCTAATTAGATCGTGATCGCAGCTTTTGCGCATGCTCTGTTTAGTTTGTAGTTAGAGACATAAAAGTCGTAGTTTGCTAACTAAAAAGAAAATAAGAAAAACGTATCATATATCAGAGCCCTTGCTAAATCCTTTGAAGCCTAGTGGCCCATGGGGCCGGCGCTTATCTCCGGTTTCTGTAGTATTAACCGGATGAGAGTCCTTGACTCCCCCTGGACTGGACACTAATCCATTGCAGTTTAGCTCCCAGCAAACGCTGGTACCCATTTACCTACCCCGGAAAGATGGAAAGCTGAGTTGGCTTAGGAGCAAAAGAAGGTTGCATAACTATTCGAATCTCAGCAAAGTGCCGGGATGGAACTGGAGACCTTGTGGTTGGAAAGCAGAGATCTTACCAACTTAGTCCTTGGCGGGAATCGAACCCCACATCTTCGGTTTACTGATAAACTGATGTCAAAAGCATTTAAAAAAATCCAAGATGCAGATGGGACAGCAAACTTTGAGGAGGTTAAAAGTTAGCTTGGATCTCAACCAATGAAAAATGGGTGTTATAGTTCATGTCAGCTTCCGCGCCAGAACGGTGTCATGAATCTTTAGCTTCTCTGAGAAACTGTGTCAAATTCAGTGCTATCGGTCTTGAAAGTCAACTGCCACTGCCGGCATTGGATCCTCTTGATAGTAAATCTTGATTGCCAGTATTCAGTCATTTTCAACGGCTCTATACAACACAAACAGCATGTAAATGGAGTAACAGCTAGTTGACAACTGTTTCGTCCTTGTTAGGACTCGTTGTCTATTACGGAGCTCTAGGGTTTACCCCTGAACAAGCTAACTGCCTTCGCTTGTTAGGACTCGTTGTTTAGTTTACGGACCTCGAGGGTTTACCCCTGAACAAGCTAACTGCCTTCACTTGTTAGGACTCATTGTTTAGTTTACGGACCTCGAGGGTTTACCCCTGAACAGGCTAACTGCCTTCCCTTGTTAGGACTCATTGTTTAGTTTACGGACATCGAGGGTTTACCGCTGAACAGGTTAGCTGCCTTCGCTTGATAGGACTCATTGTTTAGTTTTCGGGCCTCGAGGGTTTACCCCTGAACAGGTTAGCTGCCTTCGCTTGTTAGGACTCATTGTCTAGTACGGAGCTCGAGGGTTTACTCCTGAACAGGGTAACTGCCTTCGCTTGTTAGGACTCATTGTTTAGTTTTCGGACCTCGAGGGTTTACCCCTGAACAGGTTAGCTGCCTTCGATTGTTAGGACTCATTGTCTAGTACGGAGCTCGAGGGTTTACTCCTGAACAGGCTAACTGCCTTCGCTTGTTAGGACTCATTGTTTAGTTTACGGACCTCGAGGGTTTACCCCTGAACAGGTTAGCTGCCTTCGCTTGTTCCATGCATGTTAGCAGCTGTTTTGAAATTTCCAGTTTTAATCCTCGGGCAGTATTCATCGTGTAGTAGAAGGTCAAGGTTTACCGCTGAATTGTTTTCTAGTAGTAATCAGCTCCGTTAAGTTTTATAGCCGGAGTCAAAGGGCCATAAGAGCGTATTCAGAAAATAACTAGTTTAAGGTTAAGCTTTTTACGTATGCTTGTGGGAGCTTGGTAGTGAGATTTGCCAAACATACAAATTACAATGCGTTCGTATTTTTGACAGTTTATAAGCTATACCGTGCTGATGAATCCTTACAAGGAAGACTGACAGCTGTTCACGGTTGCTTCAATAACTTGTATTTAGTAGTTAGTCAGGTCAAGTCGATATATTTACTGATGTTTCAGAAAAAACTATATATATATAACTAGCGGTAAACTAGTTTGAGCTGCGTCTGTGTTTCTAAAGAAGCAATTTAGTAATAACTATGTAAATTATATACCGTATAAAAGAAAGAATACTAACTGACGTTTCGGATGATAGTCCTTCATTGGAGTAAAATTAAGGGACGAAGGACTAACGTCCGAAACGTCAGTAACTCAACTTTCCATCCTCCCGGGTAGGTAAATGATTGTTAGTTAATCTATTGTTCTCTAAACAAAACATTTTCACGTAACAATATATACAGTTGAGTGTTTGGGGCGCGCTCATCCATTGTTTACATTCTAAGTGAGTTTCACGGTGCATAGTTGCTGCATCACCAATAAATATAGTTCATACGTCATTGGCCCTTTGTTTAACACGTGACCATAAGTATTTAATAGTGATGACGTACACCTGCGTTTATTATATTCCAGTTACTTCCTTCTTCCTTAGCCTTCCGGCCCATTCCCCCACGGTGCCTTCCTCTGTCGATTGTAGCTCCTCTCTTTAAAAGCACTTAATTCGAGTAAATTACTCTTGAGAGCAATTTTCTGGAATTATATTAGTCTTAACAATTCTAGCCGATTGTAAAATGACAGGAAGTCTGAAAGAATGAAAATATTCCAAGGTCAAAATTAATGGTAACTGACACATCTTTTCCCGCTCAATAAAGTTAGCTTTTGGCCGCTTATGGACGGCAAAATTTGGCTTGAAATTTTCTTTAATTTTGTTCAAAATGAAAGTTAATTTTCGTTCACCCACGGTGAAAAATTTTACAAATAAAATCTGTAGTAAATTAACTGTTTAATTCTTATATAAGACTTATCGTGAGACAAAAGAATTAACAGTTAATTTATTAACTAACAGCCACGATGAATAATAACCTATTTTATAAAATCTTTAGTCCTTTTATAACTTCTTTACATTTAAATCATTTTCTAAAAGAAACTGCTGTTCTCATTCCATTCATTTTCGAAAATGAAATTTGTTTCTTGATTATATCACCAAGCTTCGAAGTGTTATCGGATATAGGAAATTGTTTACAAGAATGTGCACAATTCAATAATTACTGCTATCTACAGCAAAACACGCTACAGTTGGTGAGCTCATTTACATTTTAAAAAGATTTGGCTTTAATTGTATAATCATTTTTAAGCCATTTAATGCAAAGCAAACCAGGTGAGTAGTTTAGAATTCGAAAAGGTACTTGGTGTAATAGTAGTAATAGGAGCTCACACTGCAGATTTGAACTGATGTCAAAAGCATTTAAAAAGCAATGCTCAAAAAGTTTATCCGACCTTACTTCCAGCAGCTTGACGACGTGTGATAGAAGACAATCAAGACTGTGGGGAAGCGTTGATAAACTTAACAAAAAGTCAAGACTGCCTCAAAGGTATTTTGGTTGTAAACGAAAAGGTTCTCCAATAAAGGAAGGATTTTTGTGCATTCAATGTTTACCAGATGTAAAGTGGAAGTGGAAATTACGTTACGTTATGCTGTTTCATGACAAACTCTGCTACATGAAGCCGAAAGCAGCCCTTGGAGAGGGCACAGGGTCGATGGATTTTAACGCAATCAACGTTTCAAATATTATCTCCGTGAAAGTTTCAAGCGAAAGTCAGATATTTCAAATTTCTGACTCAGAAACATTTTATGTCAAAACTACATCGCATGGAAAATCTCTCTTTCGCTGTAGAGATGAAGAAGAAAGAGACAAATGGGTCACAGCTTTACTTACTGCCAAGTCCGCTGATATCATGAAAGACAGAGAGAACAAAAGTTGTGGCCCTCAGCCAAAGAAAGCAGAAGAAGTTAATTTCACTTCCAAGTGTCTTCCTCTTCCACCCACAATTTGGTTTTCATAACCTGCGTTGAGTAATCTGATAGTTTTAGTCGTGTACCAAACGAGGGAATACTCTCATTGCACATTCAGTTTTCATCTGTGTTCTGAAAAGAACAAAGACGGACGTAAACAAAATCTGGAGTCTGAAAAAATGGATTAATTTAATCTGTTTGATTGTTATGAATGTTCTTCGAAAGCGGACGAGTTGAGTTTGTGATGAAAGTAGCATTTTTCCTTATGAGGAAATATTACTTGTGGATTTGCCGGAAAGGTATAAAAATGCGAGTTGAGCAAAGATTTGTTAGCAAACTGAGTTAAGATATCACGAAACAACATTTATTGACTTGCTATTGTTGTCAAACATTATTTATTATGTCAGTGCTTACGGCAAAGACCAGAACCGTCTAAATAACATGTAAATAACACACATTCTAGAGTTAAAAGCTGTAATTTGTAATATTTTAAAAACACTTTTTTATTTGTCCGGCATGTCGAATATTTAAAGTCGGCCTGTCAATTCTGACAAAGATACTTGAAAACGAAACTAAACGTTTTAGTTTCAAGGGAAAATTCTGACCACAAGTCAAGATGTAACTTTGACATCAAAGCCTTCTTGTGACGTTAAAAAATGGAAATTGTTCCAATGATTTTCTGTTACGCCGGTTACCATGACTCCCAATATAACCTCTATGCAAGTTGTGATTTAGTCAGATAATAAACAGACAAATAGCTCAATTGGTTAGAGCGCTGAACTGGGCAGTTGTCGTTTGTTCAAACCATTACAATCTTATCGGCTGATGGAGCCGCGAATAACGACTGAAGACCGATTTTGGGTCAAACGCCAATCTCCACATGAGTCGAACTAAGTAAACGCATAAATATAGTTAAGTTATGGTAATATATGTTATAAATAATTCACACCAACAAGAACAATAACAACAATAAGTACTATATTTCACCTTTTGTATGTTACAGTATACATATATTTTAATAGAAAATATTTAGAACGAGTGAAGGTGCTGGTTACGTGGAACAACCTTTTAGGGCTAACCGAGCTAGGTGAAACATTTCAGAATTATCATACTGATCGATTAGTTCGGTACTTGAACGGAAGGGGAAAAAGTATTAAAAAATACAAAAAAAAGGCGCTTACATTTTATAAAGATTTATATGACAAAGCACACACACAATTTGTGTGTATAGTTATTACAACAAAGGAAACGAAAGTGAAGTGGCGTTTTAGTATGTCGATATAAAATTTGTTTCAATCTGGCTTTGAATGCACCAATAGACAGCAATTTTAACTCCGATTCAAGTGAATTCCATATTTTAGCTCTTGAAAATCTTATACTAAATTTTGACGCTTGTAGACGCGATAAGAATCTTTTATTTGGAACCAACATCTTTTGTGAGTTTAAAAACTGAAAATATTTGTGCTTCATATCATATTTTTTAAAAGAATGCAGTTTATTATAATCACAATCGCGAGGCTCAGATTTTGGAAGTTTTAATAGTTTCTTGGGTATTTACCGAGACTCAGACTTTGCGTAACAATATTTTTTAGCTTTTTTCTTTTAAGGTTATTTTTTATAACTATGGTACTATACCTGCTTTCTTTAAATCAAACCTTAAACGCATTTTACACGTTCAAAATTGACTGAAGTTAATAGACTATTTCTTGACATAACTAGAACAATGTTAAATAAAATATAATAATCAATCCTCGTCTGCGAGGGGTAGGTTTTGAAATAAGGCAAAACGTAGATACGCATGGCGGGATAAAGAAACATCGGCGGGGCACCAAATCTTCTAGGACACCTGTCCTTTAAGTGAACAATTTTAAACTGTTTACATTTTATCGCTTGAATATGCGTTACATGTTTGCTGTACACAGCTTGCTAACAACGTAGTAAAATCTCAGAAATTAAAAGGGCGAACAGCGTTTCGATCCGGTCACCGCGCCAAATCGCGGTTTACGATAAAAGTTTAAAAAACGTTCAGTTCCTGTGTGAAAAACAAACAAATGTTTCCATACGTTATTTAAAGTTTGTGTTAACCTTTTTTTAAGACCAAAGATTGTGATTCAAATTTAACTGTTTCTATTCAATAAAAAATATTGCTATCAGTCAATTCCAATCACTTCACCTTGCGAGACTTGCTTCAGTGTCTCAGTGCCTCAGGTTTATAAGAGCAAGCATTGTGCTTTCACTGCTACATGGAAATCCAAACATGTGTTATTTTAAGTTGATAACTCATTTCATTACGTAAATCACAAACTGAGACGGTGCCCATAGTAGTTTAAAAACGCCGAGTCATCCGGCATCCGCGTGAGATATTTGTGACAAAACAGATCTCACGACCAGATACGTTAAATTTGATGAAATGTTCAAACGAAAGCCAGATTCAAATCAATTATTCAAATAAAATCATTAGTTTAGCCTGTAGACCAAATCTAAGCAAATCGTTATAGACGATAGACATCAGCTTCTTGAAATTTTTTTTAAAAATTAAAGTCAAACTTGGCTGCGCCTCATACAATGTTCGTAGGCGTACAACACGTCATTCACCACACACTGACTGAAGCCTGATCACAGATGATCGTGTTAGAGTATAAAGCGTCTGTAATGACTGTTTTACTAAATTACTTTGTTACTCTAAAACGTTTTAGAAGACGAAATGTTAACTAATTTTCCTCTGCTTCTTTATAAGCTTGTTTCTTTTATAAATGTTTTCACAGGTAATTAGCAGTCAAAAGGAGTAAATAAGTAAATGAGTTAAAAAAGTGAAATACATATCCAATTAACGGAAACTAACATTCCCCTCACATGCTAAAAATAACCATTCGCAATTGTCACCAAAAGACATGACATAAAGCGTGAACTTTGGGTCCGGCCTCAGTTCATTGCTTATAAAAGATTTGATAAGTAGTGCTGCAATTCATAGTTTTTTGTCCCCAGGGTAAAGCTTTGTTGTTTTTGAGTTTATATTTCTAATAATTAAGATTTTTGTTAACTCAATAACTGTCAGTGATGTTAAGACGAAGTTCGTCTTCTGACTCGTTTTCGCTTGTAAGCGAGAAAGATGTGGACACCGATGGAAGTACTAGTTTCCACAGTGGAGTGCGGTTTTACAGTAGCTTTGGAAAATGTAAAGAACGCAAACTTCCACATCGCTACTACGGCTGCAGACGAAAAGAGGGACCTGTAAAAGAAGGATTTTTGTGGATTCAGTCTTCGTCATGTCATTTCAATAGAACATGGAAACTCCGCTATGTTTTGCTCCTCAGCGAAAAGCTGTGCTACATGAAACCTCATCAAGCAGCAGATAAACTATCAGGTGCATTGGACTACACAGTTGTAAAGTTTTCAGACATTGTTTCTGTAAAAGCTAGCATTGAGCAAGAGCCAAATGAGGTCTTCGAGTCAGAAGTTTTTTCTATTAAGACTTCAACCAATAAACTTTTGTTTCGAGCTAGAAGTGAAGACGAACGAGATGAGTGGATGGTATCCCTTTTAACTGCCAAGTCGTCTAGCATGATAAGAGAAGCAATTTCCAAGAAACAGTCTTGATGCTGCTATATTTGATCTCAGAAAGCATAGATATACACTGCCATTGATACGTTAAAGTGAAGGAATGCATGTGATATCACGAACAAAACAAGAGCAACGCGTATTATTTAATTTGTTTTCTTGTACGAATAACATCCAACTTGAACCAAACAACAGAGCAATTGAAAACGGAATATATTTAACTATCAATTATTCCCTTTACTAGCAGTATAGAGATCTTAATCATAATGTATTTTGCCAAACAATTTTGAGGACTTTTTCTGCAAACAGCACAAACAAGGAATGTCAGTTGTTGTAATGCCATATTGCGTGTGAATTGAAGGGTGTTTTGTCACATTTCTAACAAGTACAAACAAGAGCAAATTAACATCTACTATAAACCCAAGGCATGTGTCAGTCACAGAATTAAACAAACCAATTTACATCAAAACAATTCGATCAAGGTTGGACGAACATTTTGACAAATTTAGTTGTAATATGTAAATAGTTTTCTAAAATTTACTAGTTGTTTTATGTCCTGTTTTAACTGACTTTTAGTTTCTTTTAGTTTTACAGTTGATTTTGTATATATTCGAGAAGCATTCACGGTTTTTGTTTCACAGTATACTGATAATGTTTTAATCCGCTTAAATAATTATACTTTGTTTATGACAACTATTTGTCATCTTTAAAAATATTCTGTTCCTAATTAATGAATTTGATTTCAAAGATGGAGATAGTTTCTGTTTTAAAAATACTGCGTTTTTAAAAATAGCCAAAGAATTTATAAAACTACTTCATTTAAATATAAATGGTGGCTTAATGGTTTCAGACGAGAACATTTTGTAGAGTGAGATATCTGGAAGATGTTTGAAACAGTCTTTTGTTCACAAACTGACAAAGGCTTGTTTCGTATCTGTTTATTATAGCTTGAAGTACAGTTAAGAACTATGAACAAAGTTCAAGCTCCTCTGCAAATGAACTAGGTATTATAGATGAATTACGATTCTGCGCCCCGGGCTAATATGACTACTAATATAAAATATAATCCATTCAGAACAGTCAATCCATTGTATAATACAGTGTGAAATTTATCCATTTGTAAAGCTATATTCCGCATGTACCTGATTCCCCTTTATTAAAAGTTAAAATATTCGAAGCCAGTGATGTAAACTTACGATAATGAGCTACCAAAAAAAGGGAGCTAGGTAGACAATATTGAAGTCCATAACATGTAATTTCCTGTGAATTAAAGGGCACTTAGCCTTGTCTTGAAGCATGTTTCAAATATTTGGGTAACTCTTCAATCATTATCTTGTACAACTCACAAGTATGTTTACAAGTAAGTTACACCTTTTATTACACTTCACGCGCAATAATTTGACATTTGGATGAAATGGCGAGCTAAGAGAGAGATGAGAGAGTTGCACGAAAAGCAATAAAACTGAAGAAGTATATTGATATATGTATACTGCATGTTATATCTGATAATAAATTTTGTCTGGTAGTTCATGAAATTAATTCATTCTTCTGTCCTTTTATATCGTTCTAAAAGACTAAAGCACTATTGGAACTCTCTTTTATAAAATTTACTTGAAGGTAAAACAGTTTTTACATAAATTGAAGTTTTTAGTTACATAATTTAGAATTTGACAATTTATGGAGCGGTTAAAGAAAATTCGGAACTTAAAAAAGGTTTTGTGACAACTACAAGCTAGTGGGGCTCATTAATCAATAACTAACTAGAAGTACAAGTTTTTTAAAAAAAATAGACTGATTAGTATTACTTTGAATACTCTATTTTTCCAATCATTTTCAGCTTTTGAGCAGTTACAGGTTTTCCTTACAGGTTTTTTGATAAGATCTTTTCAGCCCAAAGGGACCTCGTCAGGATTAGTATTACAAAATTGACATTTATATGTTGGCGGTTAATGGTTTTTCCATTGTTGGAGAACAAAGATGTGGTTATCCTGTTAAATACTTATACTTAATGAAAACCCACTGAATGCGTTTTTTAGAATACTCAGTGGTATTGGTAAGTCGATCTTTGTTCTTTCCCTACGGATGAATGAGTTTAGTTGTATGCGGAGGTAGTGCAAAGTAGTTTCTTTCAGTTTTTTAAAAACATTTCGCCTGTTCAGATTTTTAAGGCAAATGAGCATAAGACACTGTTCACCGCCGTTTGCATAGTTTTTGAAAAGGAAAACATTTGCACTTCAGTTAAAATAATTTTATTATTAACGTTTCGGACTCGAGTCATTCGTCAGAGTCAGCTAGGGAGTCGGAGTGAACTGGGTCGGAGTGAATGGTCGGAGTGAATGGTCGGAGTGAATGGTCGGAGTGAATGGTCGGAGTGAATGGTCGGAGTGAATGGTCGGAGTGAATGGTCGGAGTGAATGGTCGGAGTGAATGGTCGGAGTGAATGGTCGGAGTGAATGGTCGGAGTGAATGGTCGGAGTGAA
>JAOTRI020153352.1:0-10099 GCA_028564885.2 Zoanthus sanctaehelenae
TCGGGCTAAAATGAGCCTGAGTCGGGCCCAAAACATATTTACGCCCGCGAACATCAACTATATTGTTATATTAGAAATAAGTAGTATGATAGAATCCCTTCGGTTGTTAACAGTCGGCCGGTATAATTGTGCTAATAAATTTTTTGAAATCTCTTATATTAGTTATAACGTTTTTATCATTCATCAGGTGAACTCTGAACAGCAGCGGCAGCCAAACACTTCGTGGTATTACAATTTCTCGGAGACTGCACCGGACGAGAACGTGAGTTCATTCTTAAAAGATTTCTAATATTTATAGCTTGGCTGACTTGTGCGCTTTAGAAATGCTATTTATTTTTTTACCAAAACGTTTTGTTTTTTTTGAATCCACGCTATTTCTTTTCAGATTATTTTTCTTTGTCAACACTAAAACGCTTGAATTGCATACACAAATTGTTGTGACGTAGCACATAAGATCGGCGCATGGCAGAATGAACGATGCCCGCGGTGCTGCCGACATTTAAAGATCTGACTGAAATGCCCAAAACATATTGGAACCTTCGGCTTAAAAGTAGACGTTGTTATAAAAAGAGTAAACAAATAACTTGAATATGGCAAAAATTGTCAGTCCGGGCCAGCCCGGTTGTGCAATTATATGAAACATTTTCTGCCCGGTTTTCTGGGATCCAGGACGGTTGTTACGAGGATCTCGGCAAACCAGGTTGAAAATTTTCCATATAATCGCAAGCCTGGTCTTTGATGTGGACAGCCGTCATCTCGTTAGAAAACTCAGTCCGCTCAACCGGGCCATCCCTTCTCCTGTACTCGGGGCTTAAGAATGTTTTAGCTTAGTTTGCTACATTCCATATATCGTATATTCACTGGGACCTCTAAAGTATGAAATTAGTTATCCTTGAGCGAATATAGATCCCAACCTTGTTGGAAGTCAATATAGAATTGTTTTGCTTTTGTTTGTTTTTTTGCTAATGAAAAATGCAGATAGTTTTGTTGAACTTTGTGTTGTCCCTTGTTGATCTGAATCATATTCTATTCATCAATCTAGCAGAATGAAATGGAGCATGTTGAGTTGAGCCGGACATGCGCAATTGTTAAACACAAATTATTGAGTTTCTGACATTTGTCTTCCCCATTAATGAGTATAAAAATGCATTGCAAATTTAATCTGAGCAGGTCTAAGTTTCTTCAGCAATGGACGCATATGTTTGTGTATTACGTGACGGTCCATTCCTTGTGCATATCAATTATTATGAAAATCAGGTCTCCAAAATATTGAACATACGGGATGAATGAGGGCGGGGATTGTGCTAACATAATTTCCCGATGGATGGGGGAAGCTAACAAATGTAACAAGACTGTAAAAAATTGTTACGTTCTCTATTATGCCCCGAGGGGGTCTGGCCTCCGTGGTTTTGAAACGTTATTTATTTTTGTTTTTAAGGGGTAAGGACAGTTATTGTTGGAATTGAGTGTATTCGATGAGCTGTAACGCTTTACGTGACGGGCTACCCTTGGTCAAGTTCCAAAATTTAAATTGAAACTGAGGGACAATTTTTTTGAATAGGTTGAATATCGGTCAGCGGTAGCGAACCTATAACCATGCGCAATTGCTAAATACGCAGTTGCTGAAATCGTTTATCGGGAAGCTTGAAAAATTCTATAATGTGTTTGTCTCTGTCTTAAATACCCGTTTGTAGGGGCGACGGAAGGAGGGCAAGTTCCAGGGGGTTCCGAACCCTCTTACCACCGAACCCCCTTATCTCCGAACCCCCTTACCTATGGCACCTTGATCCTTCACTGTGCCAATTTTTAGAGGAGCATCACTATGATCACTATGATCACTATGATTCTTTTTAATTTCACTGACAATACAGCTATACCCTACCTTTGTAAAAATATTGGCTATACCCCTGCATCAAGTTTGTTGTTGGGTTTACGATAACAGTTTGCCCACTTTTTAAACAACAAATAAAAAAGCCGCATCCAAAATTTTGTAATTTTTGTATTTAGTACGTACTTTGGAAGTTATTTGTCTTGTAAAATTCGATCGGTTCTATTTCTGTATTCAATGCCAAGTCGGGATTACTCCCTATATTAGTATGATAGTACTATTTTTTAGTAATCAAAATTAGCACTTTCAGTGTTATTTTAGGGGATTTAAAGATAAAAATTTTATTTTATATCTTATAGGGATCGTTTCCTGCTATGAGGTAGTTTCTAGGGTCAAAAATGTCAGTTACGCTTTGGTATTTTTAGGGTATCTTTTTCATATTTCCCGGGAGAGCATTCCTATCCTTTTTATCCCGGATTTAATGTAGACTAAAAATAATCGTTTTTAAATCAAGTTTCTTTCAATCAAATTAAATTTCAGCACTCGGAAACAACTTTTTCGCCCTCCAGACCATTACCGGACTGAATACGTTTCCTTCGTTTCAGATGTCTTTAGTTTTACTGGCTGATAATATAACGCATTCGGTTCAGCTATTAGAAACAGTAAGGTCCAATTTGTTTATGTATGAGGAATTCCCTTTTAATTTTCTTGGTGTGGGGAAATCAAGAACTGACACGGGCCAGAAATTTTGCGTAAATATGTATTTAAATATACGGTAAAAGTTACACAACGTTAGATTTTTCAAGTTCAAGAGTTTTAATGTACACAGTGAGCGAACAGTGGAGTTCGGGTTTCTGCTCAATGTATCAGTTGTTCCTCGTCAAAGTGCTTTCAGCTCGCCGATTAGCCAGTTCTCTCGTGTTCTTGAGCCGATAAGGCGCACGAGGCCAGAGTGTTTTTTCTCCAACAAGTTCTGTCCAATACCACGTTTCTTGCCTCTTTCCATGTTGCAAAGCCCTTTTCTTTTCTTTCTTGTTCTACTGTCCTACGACATGACGCCATGTTTTTTTGTGTTCCCCGTTTGCGTTTTCCCTTTGGTTGTCTACCCAGCACTATTTTGCAGTGGCTGTTTCTCTCCATACGTTGTACATGACCAATCCATTCTCACTGCCTTGTGTTAACCTCGGCGCTGACTCGTTTAGTGTCAGTGATAAGCCAGCTTCTAGTTTGAGGTAATTGGATCATGGCTATAATTAGTTGAACACGTTTTTTTCACTAGGGCGAGGGAGTAACACTTCACGCGCCAACTCCTTAATTCTTAAACTGCATATCCGGACTTCAATGAAAAAATCTACAGATGACGAAATCCGTGGCTGTTTTAACCATCCTTCCAGGCACCCTTATCTAGGTTTTCAAAAAGCTGTTCAATATATGAATTAAACAATTTAGATAAACAAAACTTCAGTTACATCTGACATGCGAAAGAGCTATCTGGAATTACTTGTAAAATGCTAAGCCTCTTTATTGTTATCTTGTGAGAGGCTTACACACACGAGAACCGATTAAGGTGTCGAATTTTATGGGAGAGTGAATCGAAAGCAATTGGTGGGGCAACATAGCATCTTAAATACACGATTACGCCCGGAAAATCCGGTTTTTTCAAAAAACAAACATGCGTCAACTACGTTTCAAGATAATTGGTCGTAGTTTGACAAGGCTGATCGAAAGCAAACTGGAACAATTTGTGATCAGTTTTTTTTTAGTTTTACACCGTTGTCAAATAAAAGAATGTCAACTGACGTTTTAGACTGTAGTCAGCCACTAAAGAAATATTACAGTCACTCTGACAATGGTCAAAAATTTATGAAAGTTGCGACTAAGAAAAAATATTGATTACCAAAACATAAAAATGTAACAGAAATTCTTTACAGTTGTTGAAAATCTTTACTAACTGAGCCCTTTCTTATAGCAACATCTCTCTGGGGTTGTTATAGTCACATACACCAAACATCTTTGCTCTACCGATACATTCAACTGGACGCGCACATCATTCTTATCGGTATATAGTTATTCTTACACTGATAATAAATCTTACTCCAAGCAGCTGGCTTAAAACAACTTTGAATACATACGTCAAGTAGTAAATTTGTGACAAAAATAACAATTCTGTTTTAAGAAAGAGCGTTATTGTTTTAGCCGATACACAGACTGTTTCAATTTATACTTTAAGTCAGTCCGAGTATGCTGCTAACAATTATGTTTCGTATTCGTCCAATACTCACTATTTTCACAAAACTGTCAAGCTTGTACTTTAGAATATATCAGTTGGCAGCGTTTTTATGGGTCTTAGCTTTAACAGCACAACGGAAAATGTTCAAATGTACTTTTGCAATCTCTTGCATTATTTATTTTAGCTGTTAGTGCAATTGTCATGCGCAGATCTATTAGAAAACGTTCACTCATATAGATAAAAGGAAACTGTTTGAATTGTATCTTCAATAAATTAATCCGGGTCAACTCGTGTCGTTCCTTTACACAGAATAGGAACAGTCGCTTTGACATTGAACATTTTTACGTTGGACGAAAAGAAGAGAATTTCAAAAGGAACCAACTGACATATTCCGATACTAGCCGTAATCATTTAGTGGCCAAACGAAGATATTGCTGTTTATGCTGGTGTTGCTGCTGTTCTTGCGGCTTGTAAGTATACTTAAAGAAATGGTTTTTCTTCATAAAAATATCACGTTAACTCTTTCTTTAAAACAGAAAATAACATAACAGATATATGGAGGTTTTCCATGTGTTTTATGGCATTCCGAGAACAAAAAGTCACGCAAAGTCAACAAGGAAAATTAACAGAAATTTCATGACCAAAATCTGCAGTGACAAGTCATTTTTTATTGAAATTTATGTAAAAGAATGGCAGTAATAGAGAAACATTAAAACGTGTACAAAAACAGTGATTGTAAATAGCAGGGTAAACTCAAATGAAAAAACGGGAAATATCCATACACTAATAGTAAAAGTCATGATTTTCAATACGGTTTAGACTTTGTAAGATTTATACCGAACGGTGGTTGATTACGACAGGAAATTATTAATACTTTAATAGTCCGATAGTGTTTCGTAAAAGCACCGGCTGCGTGAACAAATTATTCTAGCTCACGAACAAGTACTGACAATACGTCAAAAACCGATCAGATTAAGCTTGTTTGAAGAGACAAAACATGTGTTTTTCTTACGGTTTTTTCTCTGTTGGAAGCCTTCAGTTATTTTCAAAAATGTTTTTACTATAATAGTTTGCCAGTTTAACTTGAGGAAGCTACGTTTAGACTTGCCTTAATAAAATATTTTCTAATTCTATAAAATCGATGTATTCATTATCAATTGTATTCAAATTTGACTCATAAGTAGTGAAAGTTAAAGATATTTTTCTATTTTGAATTTCGTTGTTTCATGTCACGTTTTAAAGGTGGAGACATAGTTTTGGCATTCATTCAAATCAAGTCAAAGAAAAGCTCCTATAGTGTTCGAATTCAGTAACTTTTTGAGTGTAACCAAGGTTATCAAGTCATTGTGTTGAGCGAATTATTGATGATATATAAGTACACTCGTGCCATGAAAATTGAAATTATATGAAAAACTCCAAAGATCTAGTGATTGTATGGGTATCTACAAGAGTTCGAATTATTGAAAACAGGCTATTGTTAATGTTTTCGTGCCTTTTCCTGGCTTAAGCGTTAAGTTAATACATCACGAATTGAAAATTAACATTTATCTTCCATTATTTATATATTCAATAGCATTATCTTGGCGTGATAGCAAGAAATAGCACACGTTTCAACGAAAGACCGACCACTTCAGTTATCATACTGTGCAGAAAAAGTAGAATATTTGATAACGGAAAAAAACTAATCGTACCTTGAATTACTGTTAACAAACGGTGAAACGAATTTATACCGAAAACCTGTTTTTCATTAATTTTATATATTGATCGTGTGCAGGCCAAGACATATTGGCTTTGTAGTGCTTTCATAAACATCTCATCTTTAGTTGTGCAAAACAACCAGCTAGGAGTTTGTTGAACTTGTTTGTACAATACCTTATTCTTTGTAGCAGATAAAATGTTCGGAGTTTACGTTTCTTTTCTGCCGTTAAAATTTAATGTCGCAAAACATAACATTTACATTTGAGTTTTCAGTTAAGATTGGACAGCTGCTGTTGACTGTCTTATTTTGCCGTAAAGTCAGTCGTTGTTTATATACCGACCAAGGTATGTTTTTTTTATCACCGGGAGCTTAACAATGGACTACCTTAACGAAAATGAAATAACTATTTCTTGCTCAGTAGTCTTACGTTTTATTAATCATTTTTGGAACATTTGCGGTTCATTACAGAAACGATTGGTAATGCACTCTATTGAAATTTTCACGTTTAAGATCACGTAATACGGAAACGATGACTTCAGGTTAACACACTAGCAAGTTTAACTCATTATTATCGTCAATAAGCGCGGCCAAATGACGAACTGCCCTCTGTAGAACGCGCCATTTCGCGGGCCGAACGGGAGATGCGCGGGCTGCAAATTCATTTCCCTCCCTGACTTTTTCTTATTAAATGAATTTTTACGATTTCGCTCCGCTCTAGCGCAAATGATGCTACTCGGGCAATAAATAAACTATATGCCCTCCAAAAGTCATGTGATTGTCCTATTTAGGTCTGTGAAGCATTGGTGGTGAAAATATTTTTTATGCAAAAAAATTTGGCAGCTCTAACTTTAAAGTATTCATGTTTTTCAAGTTCTCCCCTTCGATTCCTTGAAAATAAATAAATAAGTAAGTTAATATATATATATAATAAATAAATATAACATACATACATACATAAATAAATAAATAAATAGCTGAATGGATCAATGAATTAATGAATAAATAAATTAATTAATTAAGACTTTATTTAACGTCAATTGCGAAGGAAGTGGTTGCCCATTCTTTCTAGCCAAGGGTTACAATGTTCAATCGCTCGAGGGCTCAAATCTTGCCGTGAAAGTCGAATTTGCTAAGGGAGGAAAACCAGAGTACCCGGAGAAAAACCCTTAGAGTCAATTTTTTTTTCGATTGAGATCGACAAATCTTAATCCACTTGCGAAGCCTATTTAAGACTCTTCCCTTCCATTCTAACCAGCCCTATGCAGCCCTCAAGACCTTTCAAACTCCCTCATGTTCAACTTTGAAAAATTATGTGTGTCCTCTCCCTCCAACCATCACATTTTTTCTTCCCCTATTTCAGTAGAACCATGCGCGAAAGCTCGTGCACGATCGAACTATTTTGTGTAGTGCCTCGTCGAATAGATATTTGAACAGAAATAACTAGAATGCTACTGAAAAAAAATAGCAAAACAGTTACTGTTCATCACCAAGATGCCCAAATTGTGTGCAATTCTACAGTTGTTTTCGGCTCCATTAATGAAAAACATAAAAAATTTAGTTTAATTGAATATCTAGACAGTCTCTTCTTTCGTCGAGAGATCCAAAATTAAAGCGCGTTCATCACGTGGCAATCGAAACTGGAAAGAGGAAATGGACACGCGGACAGAAGTATAAAAGAATGGGGTCGAGTGGCTGAAGGTACAGACTGGCCAGAGTGTCGTCTTTCTATACTTCAAATCCGTTCAGAAATTTTCCGTTCCTCAGGCTCAGGAAACGCAACTACTTCGCGTTTGACATTAAATAAATTATTAGATAAATTAGTTATTGTTTATTGTTAATTGTGATAAATTTGTAAATTATAAAACAGTAAAAAAGCGTAAGTACTTTTTCTATGTTATAAAAGATAAGAGATTAATAAAGTACGTTCGAAATGGTTCCTTTAGAAAGTACAACGAAGTGATCGTTTTGTGCTGCATGTGTAGCTTGAAAAACTTGCTTTGTATGTGCTCCAGCTGCGACACACTCTTAGAACAGCTCAGGCTATAGGCTTTTATAAAGGAGATTGAAACAAAGGTCAAATCACGGGGCAATACTAAACATGCACGTGCGTAATGTTATAATAAGTTATAAATTCAAAATGGCGCTGATTTGGAACAAAAATGTGATCTTGCTTACTTTCACAACTTGGTAACCGCACAACTGGCCACAGGCAACCCAACTCTGCAGATCGTTTTCCTTAAGCCGAGCGCAACTATAGCTAGAAAAATGATAACTTTCAAAGAATACATTTAGGGTGACTTTATGCTTAAAGATCTAACTTAAAAGTTTTTGAAGGTAAAAAATCTTTCTCCTCTCCTCTAAGGTTTTTTTTATTTGATTACCTTCTCAAAATCAATTTTAAAAATATAATGACCCTCCCCTAGACACAAACTGACAAAGTTAAATCGCTCAACCGTTATTGCAAAGGACTGAAAGTTGTTTTTTCAATCTAACATTGCGCTGTATTTGCCGCCGTGTACAACTACAAGTCGAGACTGTGACTCTCAAGTACATAAATTATCTTATTATAATTTCTTGCAATTTCTTGCGTTGAAGCCCGGAAAGCTTTACTTAAATACATTACGGTCGTTAGTTGTCGCCCAGCGACTCAATATCAGCTTTCAACACACTTGATCTAACACCTATGGCGCAAACAATACCGGTTTCGTCTTCTACAAACCTCTTCAGTTATTCGCCATATATGGCAATATCATCTGGAAAATGAGCAAAGTTTATGCCAGGCGGAAGCCAAAGATTTTTAAATTCCATATTGCAGATATGCTAAAAACAGCCACGAAATGCCGTCTTCCAATCCGGTAAACTTGCCACTACCCAGCTCTCTACGAAACCCCTGAGTCTGATGAGGATTATAACGCCGAAACAGCTGTTTATGACGGCTTATGCTCAGGCGAAAAATAAATTTCTCTTGGTAGATATTTAAGTGGTAATGACCACAACGTTGTCTCTATGTCTATGTACTGTATAGCGGCTTTAAAGTAACATCTAGAAAATTTTTGTGGCTATACTCGAAGAGGGGGAACATGTAACGCAGTTTACCTAAATGTCTATATTAGTTTCTTAAAGTTGCCTTCATTTATATATAAGATATGAGCGGTAGCGACTTTGTCATGGTTCTGTGTAAGAGGGTGAGGGTGAGTAACTAATAACCACATGGTACCCTAATAGACATTCATTGGGCTTTGGGAGTAACAACGAGTCACACGGAGTCAGGTTGGCATAGTAGTCAGTCGTGCCTCCCACCTCTACGACCCGGGATCAATTCCTGGGCTCTGCAAGTGGGCTGTGATTTGTCGATCTCAATCTGACTTCGAGGGTTTTTCTCCGGTTACTGCGGTTTTTCTCCCTCAGCAACTTTCACGCCAAGATCTGTGCCGTCGAGCGATTAAACATTAGTCTCTGGCTAGGAAGAATGGGCAACCACTTCCTTCTCAATTGACGTTAAATAAATTATTAGTAGTAGTAGTAGTAAGAGTATCCAAAAAGACGAACGTTTGAAAAAGTAAACAGACTGCTGTGGAAAGCGTTTGTGTAATATCACTCGCCAAAGTTTTGTTTGATGTAGTTACATATAATCCATGACTACTAAATCGTATTAAGTAATAATATAACTGGCAAAACTGCCCACACCTGCAGTGCCCTATAGTTCATCTTCAGACTGTGTCTTTCAACTTCCATTTCTGGAAACTCTGTAATCCTATAGCGGTTAAACTCAATAAGTAATTCCTGCAGGAGAATAAGGAAAAACAGTTTGGTCAGGCGAAAACTTCACACCTAAAAATAAGGATTGTTTTGGGTATACAAAGTTTTACCTCCATACAATTAATTAAATTTGTGAGTGAGGAACCTAAGGAAACTTGTGTAAACACTTACCAAAAGCAAAAAATATCATAAATAGAATGATAAATTGGTAATTTCCACACCATAGTGACAAGAATTAAAAATTATAAATTTGGTAATTTTACTTCATTAAACTCTCTCTAATACTGAATAAATTTATCAATTTATAAAACTGTACCAGAAGAATGTTTAGGTCGAAAACAATTTCACACTGATAAACTGAAAGGTTTCTTTAAGAAAATTAAGACATTAAAAGATCACTGAAATACCCAATTCAATCAGTGATCTATCTTGATCAAGTAAAACTAAGCAGTTCGTAACTTACTTCATTATCATTACCATTATTCCAGCATCACTGTGATGGCAAGTACGATTTAACCAGTAAGCTCTTCAAACTTAGTTTTCGCGCCTTTTTGCCCTCCCTGCGTCCGTGTGGTAGCGCGCC
>JAOTRI020153363.1:0-10099 GCA_028564885.2 Zoanthus sanctaehelenae
ATCATATTTCCCGTCCCTCAGTGGACGGGAATAATCGAAAAGGCATAGTTTTTGGGCAGGCTGTTTTTCCCAATTCCTCTCCCCAATCCCCTCGCGGCCCCTTCGCTAAACAGCCGCTGCGCAGGCTACTCAACGCCGGCAATATAATGTGAAATCATCGGCGCAGAATCGCAATTAGTGTTGTATCGCGATTTTTTCAATTTTTTTCACGCTCGTAAATTTCTGAATCGGTGATTCTACTTTATATCATGTCTCTTTTCCTGACCGAAATGTTTACTGTATGGAGATACTGTCAAACACCATGGATTAAAATACAGACTGTTTTAGGCGACTTATGTTTTAAAGAGAGAGGAGCTTGTTAAAAGTTTATTAATAAAAAATGTATATCTGAAAACTAAATGAGACCGAAATCTTTACTTCCTTTGTCTCAGGTGAATGGAATGCAAGAGTCCGAAGAGTGGATACATTGGGACACACAGGATTGGTGGAACAGTAATTCTTTTAGCGGCGTCATCCCAAAAAGCGTCATTGATAACAACGTGAAGATCTATTACTGTTACTATACTAAAACAGAGTAAAATGTTCCAGAAACATATGCACGAAGTTTCGTTCTTGTGTTATTTTATTGTTTGACTAAAGGAAACAATAAAGAGTAAAGATCATTGCATGCATTTCTGTCATTCAAAATGATTTTGCAATTATGTGTCGTCTTTCTAGCTGGCCAAAGGGTTACTAATTGAGAAACCATCTTTACCACTCACATGACCGAAGCACACACATAAACACAGATAGACTCCCTTACGATTTAACGTTTTTGTCCGAGAGGACGTGAAAGTCTAACCATTTGCAGGTTTTAGAGCAAAGGCAGAACTTTCTCCTTAACTATTTTGATTCCGGCCGGGAATCGAACCCGAGCCACACGCACAACAGACTGGCATCTACCTAATGGGTTAACCAGGTGGTTTCTTCAGTTGCTCTGAATAAGGTTTTCCAATAAATAGTGATTATTTCAAAAACTTCCCCTTCAAACGTAATTCGAACTGTGAAATATGAAATATAACGCCGGAAATGAAGTATAGATAAACAAGCCAAACAAAGACAATGTATTTGGTATAATTTCAGTGCTGCACAAAAAGAATAAGAGCTATTTCGTTTGTAGTTATATTTCAAGTCTATACATCGTCTGTGCGTGGCTGTAAATTCGAATCAAATTACCCCGACAACTCAAAATTTGTCTGAAGCACGCACTTGTTAGCCCCATTCCCAAGATCCACCCCCTCCCCCCGGAAGATATTGATAAAGATTTCCCACAGATATCTGTGATCCGGTTCTAAGTAAAATCCTTGAGAAAACACAGATATCCCCGAAATGAATCAGCTCTTACAGTTACAGGGAATCAACACGCCTTCACCCTGGGGCGCTTAACTACTGTGCCGGCTCTTATCAACATCACACAGAGCTGGTTCAATGGCACTGCCAATAGTCCGACCGGCAGAAAGGGCATTGATGCACTGTTTCTCGGAACCCATAAGAACCGCCTTTCTAGATTGTTGCAAATGTATTATTAAAATATTTAAAATCGACAAAATTTTAGTGTAAGGCTTAGTTTGCTCAAAATTTTCTAGAAAGCTATATCTTTTACAAGACTTGTGACCCTTGGGGTCGGCGTTTGTCCGTTTTCAGGACGGGACACTAATCCATCTCTATGACACCAATCCAAGCCATGACACACAAAACCCATTTCACCATCGTTTAGTAAGAAATGTAATTCTATATGAATAAAATGTTGAAACAAAAATAGGAAATTCCCATTTCACATTTCGTAATACTTATCTTATAAAATACTAAAAGTATATATTTACATTCATTATAAGTAAATCTTAACACTGTCACGAACATCTCACTTAACATAAAATACGAAAGTATATGATGCAATTAAAATCCAAAAGTTGAGTTTACATCATTAAGGTAAAATGAGCGCTTTGATCTACAGGAAACTAAAGTTACATCTTATTAATGGCTATTCTAATATATATAGGCCAGTTAGGGTGCACCTCTTTTTAAACTAAAATACTAGTCATCTTCAACCTTTATATACATCAAACTAATGTGATATGCACTCTCAATATTTACATTGATGTTGTAAAAACGTAAAAGCATCCGAGACAACAGTTTTAATTCTTTTTTCCTTAAATTAAGCTAAAGAGTTTTCACAAGTGAGTAAAAGTCTACGTCATTTTTACTGTGAGATAAACGTTTCTTTGTTTTAAAGTTTCCTTTGCAAAACAGGTAGGCAGGCAAAGATTAGATACAATGGGGGAAATGTTTGCTTTGTCTTCTGAGTCACGGTAACAAACTAGCGGACATGAAAATGTTTGAATCCCATCTTCATCAAACTCATCTTTTGAAGACGGGGTAGCCATCATTTCTAAACATTTTAGCCAAATCAAAGGTAGCTGACGAGTTCCAGTACTTGGAAGTGTAACACAATGTTTGCAGGTATCCCAAAATGCATTACAAAGTACTAGGCCTGATAAGTAAACCCCCTGCTCAGGAGCACAGCTAGGAACAAAGGTATTGTCCATTATCTAAAAACACAATGTGGAAACAGATGTTAGTTAAAAAATATGAACATTATACAAACCTGGAACATAATCAAGGCATTGCCAATCATTGTTTTCTACGTACAAGTACTTTTGACAAATTTAAGCACAATACTCGTTGCATGTGGTTATATGATAAACGTCAAGTGCTTAATCGAAGCCACAAAATAGGCTTTAAAGCCACATTGATAAAGGGCTTTACCATTGACATCTACCATGAAAATATATGATGGCTAGATGTCAATTAGAGGTATATAAAATTTTGGTATGCTTGTACTTGCATGCGGTTAAGCGGAGATAAAATAGGATTACAGACCCAAAAGTTAGTAGTTAAATTCTATTTTGAACAATAACCTAGAAGCTGAAGTTTATATATTTGACTTTATGCACTATACCTGAACTGCAAATTGCATCGCATGTACGGGTTTTACTGTCAAATTAGCGTGATCAAGAAGTAAGCTTGAAAAGAACGCCTGCTTGTGAACAAACGCTGCCAGACTGTAGCAGTAAGGTTGCAGAGGGCTGGGTAGAGCGTATTGTGACATTGCACACAGCTGTAATTTGAGTTCCTCCAACCACACAATAAGAGGAACATCACAAACGCCTGAAAATGAAAAAAAAATGAAATAGGCAATTAAAATTCAGATCCTGCTCATGGAATAGTCGGTAAGGTGTAAAGAAAATGAACAACATGTTTAATCTGCGTTTAACGTTAAAATCGCTTGCAGTTCTAATTTGCAATTGTGTTATGGAAAACTGGTAAATGATTGTTTTAGTAATTACCAAACAAGCTGAACAATAAGTGGATCAAAGACTAACATTATTTGTGAAATACGACAACAAAACGACAATTAATCGGAGAAAAGACGTCGCGCCGTGGGATACATACGCGCTCACAAAGTCACGAAGCAAAATGAAAACTTCAAAAGTCCTAAGCCAAATATCTTTTTGAAATCGGACACAATATTAAAAAAAAAGAACATTTTGATCCTCAAGTGTTTTGTTTAGTACTAATATCTGCAGCAGGGAGATGTGCCACCTGGTTCAGGCCGTGAACAAGTTGCTAGCTGTTCTTTTGTGACAGCTGAGACTTTATAACGTTGTTTTCATTTGGAAGCGCTAATGTTGTACGGATGTAGGATCACTCAGCTGCTACGACACCTCTTTTGCAGAGAATGTTTAAGGGTTTTGCTTGCTTTTGTGAAAAGAAGGTCTCCCGAATAGCGGTAAGAGATTTTTTGTTGTAACAATTTTCGTCTCACTTTTTTGCAGACAATTAAAACTCTTGCAGATACCTGTTAAGTGTAATTTCCTCGATGTTTAGGGTAATCACTCTTTTTGAAACATTAGATGTTTTATAGTTTACATTGTAATGTTAGCACTCAGCAGTTTTTACAAACAAGGCATTGTATTTTGATTTTTCGCCTGAAACGTTTAAAAACCATATACTATTAAATACTTTTAAACCAAAATTTGATACCAGTTTTGTGATTTTTGGTACAGCTTCCTCGTTCATTAAAAGAATTTCCCATTCGGAAGCCAAAGCGAAGCGAGAACCCATTTTGATT
Source organism: Zoanthus sanctaehelenae (assembly GCA_028564885.2). Classification (NCBI taxonomy): domain Eukaryota; kingdom Metazoa; phylum Cnidaria; class Anthozoa; order Zoantharia; family Zoanthidae; genus Zoanthus; species Zoanthus sanctaehelenae. The sequence continues at coordinate 4,172 of JAOTRI020153363.1, forward strand.
TGTTTTCACGCAGCTCGGAGATGAGTAGTTTTGGCAAATCACTTCCGAGTTAGTCAATCAGCGTGCGCGAAAAGTAGTATTCACTTGTTTGGTATAATTTTATACTAACATACAATATTACAATCCGTGATTTAAAAAATAGGATTCAGTAGCGAGAGGGCGGCCCGGCTTTTATATATCTGGAACATCTTCTTGTTAACTATGGTTTGTAATAGCTACTGAAAAGGTTTAAATAGAAAAAAACAAAAGAAACAAAACGGGACTCTCACGAAAGATTCCACTTGTGACCTCACGAACCGGAAAATAATAATTATGGTAGTTACCAGGCACCCATTGTTCCGTCATAGTGAAACGGGGAAATACTTCCAAAACTTTAAACCCAAATTACACCAAATTGTCTTTTTGCGATTATTATTAGAAGGATAAAGTAATATTAATACATTTTAAACATGCCAAAAATCAAGTTTAGTGAGTAAATATTTCTTTCAGTAGGCACCTGACGAAACAGGTCGACGGAAACTGACATGATACTAGATTTAGATAATCGAAAATGAGCTTGTAGCAAAGAGACGGATGCTGATGAGTTTTGAGCCAGGATCTTACTAAAACTGCAACGTAAATATTTATTTTTATCGCTATTTACCTTGAATCAGTCGGTTCCACTTTATAGGAACCCGCAAATTCCCCAAGGAGACGGCAACATCAAATAAAGTTGGACTAAAAGGTACAACTCCTTTGCAGGCCTCGTACAATAAGCTGAGATCGGTAGTAATAGAACGTAACACCTTTCTGTAATACTTTATTTCATTCTTTAAAAACGTCACCAGAGAGGAAGCTGTTTCGTTCATCACTGTTGTTGGTAAGTCCTCAAGAAGGGGTGTGAGTAACCTTGTGACTTTCTCCACAACTACCAACACGTCTCCCTCCATTGAGACGGGAGTTTTGGAAAAACCTCCGATATGTTGTAAGTCGTTTGTAAACCACCTCAAAAATACATAAATTGTTTCCAGTTAGACCTGGTCAACATAATTTCATTTTTGTTTTTTGTATACGCACAAACACTATTGTTTTTGTTCTCTCTAAGTTCTTATTATTTTAGTACGGTTACGAAATACGGAAATCAAGAACCCGAAACCATCTATGGATAGAAGGCAATTATTTGTGGTTAAAAGATAATCATGGTATCAATAAGAATAATAAATCTGATTATTCTTAATGAATATTCAATAATTATGGAGCACGATCAAGCATAGAAAACTTTTCAAAATGTATACTTGTTATTATGATATCCATACTATACAAAGAAAAAATACATATATGGTTGGACTGTCTGTGAAAACGGAGAAATAAAAACATTTTGACATTTGCGTGATCAGTGTTCATTATTTAAAAAAATGGACAAGAGTAAAATATCTGATCTAATAAAAAAAACGAACTTTAAAGTAGTAAAGATGCAAATCTTTCTCAAATTTTCGAACTGCCGTTTGCTGGTTCAATAAGAATTCAGTTAAATTGCTTAGATTACACAAACAAGATTTATATTTGCTTTCCGTAATTTCTCATAACGGACCTCAACAATGGAACATAGCAAATGGAAATGCATTTTGTTCATTCAAGACGTTTTTGTTTAATTCTGAATGTAAAGACTCCAAGAATACTCTCTTCTTATAATCAAGAACATTCTTTACGAGAACACGGCCGTGTCGAGAATGAATACGGTCGGTTGTCTCTGCGTGATGTCTAATTGCTTGATTGCCTAACTTTTACTAGTAATGTTTTTTAAAAAGTTTTTATTAGCTCGTATATTTTGATTTTGTCCAAAGCAAAGCCTATGCAATTCTTTCCCCTTCCATTCCTTGTAAACGACGACCTCGCTTTTTTGGACTTATTACATTGATTCAAATGAAATAAAAATGAAAGGATGTCTTTTCCGATTATTCTCTTGAAAAACTTGACGTAAAGCACTGCAGATTTAGATAATCTTCTTTGGTTTGAAATGACAAAACTATAAGAGAGATTGTAATGGATAAAAACGTATCTTTTTAGGCTGGGAAAGATTTGAACGATGAAAGAAAGAAGTCAATGTTATTATCTTTCCAACGTACTCATCAGAAAAAATTGGTTATGTGTGGTTATTGGCTATGTTATATATATTTGCGCTAACAAATAGTTGATTTAATTCTTTTAAGATTTGGTAGTATATATATTTTGACAGAGTTAAATATGCAATTCAATTGTCCATCTATTTTTCTTATAAATGATGACAATATTGTCCTCTTTGGCGCCCAATATCCACACACATGATTTTAACGTACAAGAAAGTAAATGTTGGATTGATTTATCATGAACTTCTTAAAATTAGTTGTTGGGATCACCAACTTGTATCATGATTGTCGCATTCCCAGCACTGCTGACACGGGGTGTAGTGCGCTGGAGATTGAGAAGTTTAACCACCGTGCGATAATATATGTGCATTTGCTTCCAAAATAAAACTTAACTATTTCAAAATTCATGCATAAATCAAAGGATAAAATACCGATAGTTATAACTTATGTCTGATCAAGACTCTGGTTGGCTCCAAATGAAACTCCAAAAGATTAGGATATAAGTGTCAAACAAACACTTTTTCTAAGGTAGTACATTCTTTAGTAATGACGCACAGGAAAACAACTAAACCGCATTTTATCTTATAAAATCTAAACTATTGTACTAAAAAACAGAGATTATATGTTCTTTCACTCTAAGTTCTATAGCTGTGACTAGCGAACGTTACACTCCTCCCCCAAGGATTCTACTCCTTGTTTTTTTTTAAGTTCGGTTTTAAGGCTAGTCTTTCGAAGAAGGTAGTAGCAGGACTAGCTCTTTGATAGGATGCACGACCATCTTCTCCTTCCCTTCTTTTGCTATGGTAACTTTTGCGGAGTGTACATGGCCGTCTTCACTCCTTTTGAATGCTAACACTTATCCAAGAGGCAAGTCGTTGCGATATTCATTCTCTTGTCGTACAAGCACAACGTCGCTAACAGCTAGATCTTTTCGAGGCTCCTGCCATTTCTTTTGGGGCTGAAGTGATGGTAGGTATTCTCGTTTCCACCGTAGCCAGAACTGGTCTGCCAAATACTGGACTGTCCCCAGCGACAACGAGCATATATATCGGTTGCTACAAACTTGCCAGGTGGGGGACCGAGTTGACAGGTCTTCATGGTCAGCAGCATTGCTTGGGACAGTGGGTGGGGGTCATCCACCTCGGATAGAATGCTTGCGATAGGGCATAGAGTCGAGCACTTGCCGAATAGTACGAGTTTGATGTTCCCACGCTCCACCAAAGTGGGACGTATGTGGGGGGTTGAATTCCCATTTGCAACCGTGATTGTGTTTTTGCGGTCCATCTCTTGAAGTGCTGCGTCTAGTTCAGATTTTTCTCCTACGAAGTTTGTTCCTCTGTCACATCTCAGCAGTTATGTGGGGCCACGTACAGCGAAAAAGCGCCTCAGTGCACAGATGAAGGAGCTAGCATCCATAGACTCGAGAACTTCAATGTGTATGGCTCTGCTGACTAGACAGGTGAATACTAGTCCCCATCCTTTTGCGGTGGACAGGCAGTGCTATTTTCATCCCCGTAGCGTGCGGCCTCTTTTTCCCATTTACTGCGAATTGAGCTCGGAAGTTTGTTGGCAATGGGCTGAATGATGTTGGCATAGTTGAGGCACGCCGGTCCCGGCAGACAGGCAGTTTGGCTTTTTACATTTGCGCATAGAACCACAAAATTTTGCAGTTTCTGGTTTTCACTTTCTAAAAACGTGTTTTGTAATCTTTCTAATAGTGTGTTCGTGACTACTGTGGGGCTGTCAAATCTTCTCTTCAATTCTTCCCAGAAACTATTTAACAAGTTAATTGGATCATTCTGGCGCTTCCGGTAATTATCTTCAAGCCTTTGTGGCTCTCTGGCTGTAAATTTCGCAAATAAATTATTTCTTGCAAGGGCGAAACACTTGCATCGTGTATCATGGCTTTAAAGGCGCTCTTCCAAGGATTAAAAAAGGTTGCGTCCCTGCTGAATGTGTCTAGATGGCATTTGGGTAAATTTTGGCTAGCTAACCCAGCGACAACTTTTTGGTTAACCGAGGTCAGAGTTTCAAATAATTGAGTTCTGGAAACGTCTCTCAAGGGTGTAGACGTGACGACAGGGCGCTGATTGGTGTCAGTAATTAATGTCTCGTTAGCGGCATTATCGTGATTTGAGTGAGTGCTTTTAGTTGCTGAAAATTTAATCTCTTGTTGTGGTTGTTTCACACTTCTTGCGTGGAAGAATTTGGGGCATTTTGAAGGTGAGTCTTGCGAAGCCATTGAGCAGTACGCTCTTGTTCGTTTTTTTTCTTTGGGACCCTTGGCAAATCAATTGTTTTATTATCTCCCATTTCTCCTAGTTCTTCGTCGCAAATTGCTTGTTCTATTGCCTTAAGCCTACCGTCTGCTATTACGACGTTTTTGTTCGCTGCCAATACTGCTAAATCTTTCTCGAACTTCACTCTTTCCTGTTCGCGACTACGTTCAAATTCCGCTTCGCGTTTTCGTTTTTGTAGGTCTTTTCCTGCAATTAAACGTTCATACTCAGCGTTTGTTTTCGCCGCTTCTACTTCGGCTATTGCGCCGCTCACTCGAGATGACAAGGTTGATTGTGATCTTACGCTGTGTCTGGATGTGTGACGAGACACGACACTTCTTGTACCCAACAATTTGGCGGTTTGACTATTTGTTCTATAACTACGTAGGCCTGCTTGAGGACTCTAATATATTGCTCTACGTGTTTACTTTCCTTTGCAAACTAGCCATATTTGTCTTGTTTGTACAGGCCAATTAGTTCTTCAAAGATTTTGTTAAACTCTTCTGATGTATTGTTTAAGTCTGTTGTATACTGCTGAGTGGTGGCATGTTCGCCATCGAACCGTTTGGCTAATTCTATTAAACTAAGGAGCCTCATGTATAAATATTGAAACGTTGGCAGCCTCTGCTACACTGCATTTTGTAGTGCCTTAGTAGACAAGAACTTCTTTCTGGTCTTCTATTTCTCACCATTTAAGATTTCATCTTCGTGTGGCTCCATTATTTAACTTAAAATACGATACGGCTTACCTCTAACTTTAAACTTTAATGATCAGACTTTTTACTGTCGCGTTCCCAGCACCACTGACACGGGATGTAGTGCGCTGGAGATTGAGAAGCTAAACCACAGTGCGATAAAAGGCAGGCGAGCTTGAAAAAGAACGATTGTTTAATAGCTGAGCCAAATACTTTACAACACGTGCGGTAAAAACTAGAAAAAATAACAATGTGCATTTGCTTCAAAAATATAACTTAACTATTCTAAAATTAATGCATAAATCAAAGGATAAAATACCGATAGATATAACTCACGTCTGATCTTGACTCCGGGACTGAAAGAAATATATCAAGTACAAAACTCCGTTAGATTCCGGTTGACTCCAAATGAAACTCCAAAAGACTAAGATACACGTGTAAACAACCACTTTTTCTAAGGTAGTACATTCTTTTGTAATGACGCACAGGAAAACAGCTAAACCGTATTTTATCTTATAAAATTAATTAAACAACTAAACTATTGTACTAAAAACAGATTATATGTTCTTTCACTCTAAGTTCTATAGGTGTGACTAGAGAACGTAACAATGATTATGTTTATATTCGAAGCTTTTTATTCAAAACGTTTTGAAATTATAACGTACAAGTGGTCTTAGCTCTTCAGTAGATTTGCCATTGGTTGATTTGAGGTTTGATTTTATTTGAAAATGAACGCAAAGACAATGTTAAGTATCTAGGAATCCTAATTGACAACAAACTATCTTGGAAACCTCATATTGATCTAATAAGTTCCAAAATAAGCAAAACTGTAGGCCTGATTAGCAGACT
>JAOTRI020153372.1:0-10098 GCA_028564885.2 Zoanthus sanctaehelenae
GTTTGAATAGTCCATTCGGCCTACGGCCTCATGGACTATTACTCGTAATCCATTCGTCCTCGAGGTCTAATTGTTAATTAGTTATACCATTGCATCATTGTGACTTTTAAATAATTTAGTTTCAAGGATTATAAAATCAATAATTTGCTTTATTTTCAGTAATGTATTACTTCGAACAGTGCTTTTTTGTTTTTAACCACAATCAGTACCCTTGACACAAACATTTGGTGTTACACACATAAACCCACCAACGAGTAGCTAAAACGATTTAATTGGAGAGTTAAACGCAATTTTAACACCTAAACGTTTAAATGTTTATGATCATCTCTGCAAGTAGTGTAAGGAACTAACCTTTAGAAAGTTAGATATTCAGCAGAACAACGCGACACTTAAACAACTAAAAATTGAAATGTTTATAATCATCACCGTAAGTAGTGTAAGGAACTAACGTTTGGAGAGTTGGTTAGTAATGCGAGAATCTCCGGTGCCACTGTAGCCTTAAAGATATGCAAATACTAAAAAATCGACGTCACCTTTTTCCATAGCTGCACCAACAAGATCAAAATGGGGCGTGTCAACTCGCTGTATCATGTGATTAAGTCGTTTAACGACATTAGGTTTGGACATGATATGGTCCAGCACATTCTGGTACTGGTGTAACTGGCCCTGACAAAACAAAGAACAATTTCAAAAATATTACTATAGGAAAGCTTAGGCACATTTTCTTTGACTGGTGTTCGTACAATCTCTCTACAGATACACGTGTAGTTTTTTGTCGCCGTTAATTAGATACAATTCTTATCCCAATGAGTTGTATAGCGACTTCCCTGCTGTCAGGACTGTGGATATTCTTACAGTAATATATTACGTTAAGAGATATTGTTATACCTTTAGCCGTCTACAACATTAGTCTTCAGAAAATTCAAACTACTGCCAATATAAATCAAAATGACTGCTATTGAGATTCTATTCCGACAATAGTTGTCCTTTTTCAGAGTATACACTTAAATTATTTAATTTGGCGGTCTTTTGGGCGCAAGTTCAATAGTTTTCCCACCTTTTACTTGTAAATACGTTTGTAGAGTTTCGCCTTCTTGTAAAGTAGTTTGGGACAGTTTTAAACAGTTTATCTGTTGAATTTTTCTTAAAAATGGAATTCCATCTATTGCCAGATTACTGAATACCGGATTTAAAATTGTTAATGGTGCGAAAATATACAGATTCCTGACTTGTTTTGACGAGAAATCTTCAAGATGGCGACTCACTACTTACATAATCGGGGAAGGCGACTTAAGAAAACACTTCAAATGCTGCTTGAGCTTTTTTTAATGTTTTATTTTAACTTCCCAAAGGAAATGCTGATAAATTTTAAAACAAGGTATTTTCTATCTTTATTTTATGTTTTAATTTCAGCTTTGCTTTGAAAATATTTTTTGTCGGGTTTACTTTGAAAATCTTTCTCCATGAACGACTTTCTGTAATTTCTATTTTATTCCACTTGAACTTAATATGCAATTTTAATTATGTACTTATTTAATTAAATTGTTCAAACTCGACTCTTGCTTGAAGTTCGTTGTGTAAGGTGTGCCTTGCAATGGAGCAAACTCAGGTTGCTAATAAAAAGAGTTAGTTACTTTTAGTTTGTAGTTTGTTTACAAATATACCCACTTTTTGGCAACAGGATGAACTCAAAATTTCTCGTAATGAGCTCGTCCATCGCCTCGTCCATTATTTACACTTCTTGTACATCTTATCGGAAGCTCGTCGGTTAATAAACTACTGACTTCCAGTAAAAAATCCTTAAATATACAATTGTGTACTGAAAACTGAATCAAATGGCATATTTAAAGTGTCTATTTAGCGAAAAATGTTTTTTTCGATTTCGATACATCTAGAATACATAGACAAGTGTTCTAAAAACAAAATTCGATTGCGTTGCATTTTCGCCACAAAATCAAGCTTTTAAAGTTCCAACGTCGACGACGCCCAACGAAGATGGCCGGGAGTCTGGGCCCAGTGATGTCACTGCAGGAATCGTCTACTTTTCCCGCCATTTTTTCAGTGTATTGTTGCTTTTCCATACAAACCTAATCATTTTTGGCTTAAATATATTGAAAAGTGATTGAGTTTGTTTGAACATACATTGAAACACTAAAGTGAACAGTGGACAATACCTGAAGTGACGTCACAGACTATATTTGGCCCAGACTTAGCAACTATCGGGCATCTTCGTAGGGCGTGGCCAGCACAATATTTTTACAGCTCGTCTTGGTGGCAAAGCAGTTGCGGGAATCAAAAAACCTTTTCTGGAGTACCTTTTCACTCAATATAAAGATATCAATAACATAACAATCCTGTAGGCCCTGTAGACACTTTAATAACAGTTGACTTTACCATATACACAGCATGCTGAAGTGGTCCGGTCTGCATTAAGAATTCCCTTGATATTGCTTCTTCCAAAATTTCAAACTACAAAAACAAAAAAATAAAATCAGTTTTCATTTTAAATAGAAGAGAAGATTTTGAAAGACCATAAGTACTTTGGCCAATAAACAACACACCGAGATCAACACTGATAACCCAGGGGAAAAGGGTCATGGGGATGCACTTGAATATTGAATACTTATTGAACTACTGAAGTCCCTTCCCGAATGAGTGTTAGTAATGCAAAGTAAAATGCAAAACTTTTTTTTACGGCTTGATCCAATATTGACAAATTTCATTGAACACGTCTCTGTTAGCAAACACTGCTCTAATTGCTCCTAACAATTATCAGAGGTTTCAATACAAGGTGGCTACCGGCGATGGGCCGACAGCTACTTTGCTTTATCCCGCTGCCTATTTCGCACAATAACTTGAATGTTTTGGACTGACTGTGTATCTGACTTTTCCTAGAAGCTCTCAACCACTCTCTTTGTTGAAAGTAAAATAGCTCTTCTGGCTTTACTCACAAAACATTTTAATTCCTAAATCTCTCATTTATAGCAATTTGTTTTTTAAAATTTGCGTTAATTACAGAGGGTAACCGTAGCAAATTAATGAAAATCGCACTAACTATCGTTTCATTGCGCGAGTTGCAGCCAGGAATTCCCTGTCCAAGTTGTAACATTTGCGTGAGAATCCACTCCTAGACGCCAACTTTTCAAACACATCCTGCTACTCAAAAACTTTCTGAAAGTCCTGCATTATCGTGTTCGCGTTAGGATGAGAAAGAGGTATATGGGGGAAAGGAAGAGAAGGGAAGGGAAGAGAAGAGAAGAGAAGAGGAATGGGAAGGGAAGGGATGCGGAAAGGAGGGAAGGGAAGAGAAGGGAAGGGAAGGGAAGAGAAGAGGAATGGGAAGGGATGGGGAGATGAGGGATGGGAAGGGAAGAGAAGAGGAATAGGAAGGGATGGGGAGAGAAGGGAAGGGAAGGGAAGAGAAGAGAAGAGGAACGGGAAGGGAAGGGATGGGGAGGGGAGGGAAGGAACTTCAAATAGCGAAAAAACGAAGATTGATATAATGTAGGTTTAAAGATTGAAAGACTAGTCAAGCAAGCAAAGTCTACTTTTATAGTTACCAAAGGAACGTCGATGTTTAAAACTAAATAGTGCCGGATTGGAAAACCTCTGTAAATCTTCCCTTCACTTAAGCATAGCTGGTTTATTTAACAAGGTGCTCAATCCATAGATATTTAGATGAAACAAAATTGAGGATTCAAGGAATCTCATTAAACGTAACAGCAGCTCACCTCCTCGTTTTTGATAGGGACTCCATTGACCAGAACCTGTGGTAGAGTTTTGAACCCTGTCTTGTCGTAGAAACGCTTTGCAGCCTTAGAACCAGAAAATTAAGAAAAAAACCCGTAAGTTACACAAAGCAAATGTTTTAAAATATTATATCAACAAAAGTAAACCAATTTACTCTGGGGGTGGGGGTAGTGCTGATTTGAAAAAGGGAGGACAAGGCATGTATAGAATGATGCATTTTGGGAGTTCCTAGAACGAAAATATTTCCTATGTTGCAATGTATGAGAGAATATTTTCAAGATTGATCCCTGAAACAACGATAAAAATTGTTAGGTTGAAAATAACAATTAAAGCAAGAAGCAAAGAATGAAACTAATTAAGCTCTCCTTGTTTGAGTTTTTGTTATTGTACACGTAAAGATTTACTTACAATAGTTAAAGGGGTAGAACAGTTATCATCCAATTGCAGCAAGCAGGTATAACTAGTAACCAACAAAAATTCTAATGCAAGTGTGTTGTGTCATTCTGCAACACACATTTAATCGACTCGACCGTATTGGACAAAAAGCATGCATTGTGTCGTGCTGCAACACTCATTTAATCAACTCAATCGACTTTCGTACTGGACCACGAGCAAGTATCATTAGCAAACAACCAATATTCTAATGCGAAACAAAGATTTCCAGGAATTCTAGGAATAGTGAGCACCATGTTAACATGTGTAGAATACCTTTATAGCGTTAGCAAAAATGCAAATTTTAAATAACAACTTTTAACCAAGTAAATACAGCAGGATCCAATTTGTTTTTCAAAAACCAGTACAGAGCAAGCATACAAAACAATGAAACTATTTTGTAACCAAAGACAATTAAAACGCAGTATACCTTCCTCCATTCATCGTATTCTGAGTCAGATCCAAACACGTCCTCAGCATCATCTCTGGAGTACATTGATACAAACTTGTCATAAACCTCCTTGGCTGTTGGTACTTCAGTGCTTGACACGGCTCGGTAAAGCTAAGTGCGGTACAATAGGAATTATTTTTAGTACTTTTCTTACTATATTAAGGAAGGATTATTGTTACTGTGTTTGTACCATAATTAGTGATCAAACTAAGACTTTTGTAATGACCTTCCATTTCACAAGAAGATAGGAAGAATATGTATGCAGCTTGACTCAAAAACTAAAGATCATTTTTCGACCATTTTTTTCTCAACAGAATACAACCGATCAACTAAAACAGCTATGAAATTTTACTGCCACAATCCCTTTCTGCAGCTTTAAGTATGCATATTTTGGGATCTATCTAGGATAAATATTCTAAGATTTTTTGATTCCTATAAACTAAAATAAGTATAAGAATACCTTGAAGCAAATTAATGTAAAAGGAATCAAAATGAAGAACAGTTGTGTCTCTAGCGGGAATAGTTTAGTATATAGAGTACACGACCACAAAATACTGGGAGGCTAGTACCATTGTTGGCTGTTTGTGGTTTAGACTTCAATTTTTTCATATAATCTATATTGTTCCTTTAAGTGTGCAGTCGTAGCCTAAAACCTGCATACCTGGCTCAAAAAATCAAACGCTTTGCGAGGCTCTTTCTCTGAGTAAATAAAACTGAATGTTCTTGTTATTGCCACAGCTGCATTTGTCTTGGCATCAACATCCTTGGGTGCATTAGTAACTAGCACAAAGCCAAATCTGCAGTGATAAAAAGAATTCGTAGTATTATCATCATCATTAGCATCACCACCACCACATCTATATCAACAGCATCAAAACCACCATCACCATTATCACCATCATCATCATTATCACCATCATCACTATCACTATTACCAAAACCACCATCATCATCACAATCACCAACATCACCTTCATCATTATTACCTTCATCAGCATCATCATCATCGCATTATCATCATAACCATCATCACCTTCATCATTATTACCATCACCATCGTATTATCATCATCATCGCATTATCGTCATCATCACCATTATCATAATCACCTTCATCATTATTACCATCATCGCATTATCATCATCATAATCACCATCATCATTATCACCACCATCATCTTCACCACCACAAGCACCATCATTATCTCCATCACCACAATCACCATCATCATCTCCATCACCACAATTACGATTTTCATCTCCATCACTAAAATTATCATCATCAGCAGCAGCAGCAGCACCACCACCACACCACCAAATCATAACAAGCATCACTATCACCAAATCACCAGTACCACCACATTATCAGCAGAATTGTCATCACCATCATTATTATCACTAACACCATCATTATCAGCATCATCATTATCACCACCACCATCACTGTCATAAGACCCACTTTCATCACTCTATTTTTATCAACACAAACATCTTCATTGTCATTACCAAGAGTTATGATAACCATTCTAAAATCAATAGACCATTTTCAAATTCAAGAGTACTGCTAGACATAAAGAACGAGAGCCCATGCTGCTCAGGTTTAGCTTTAATTTTGAGCTCAATATTTGAAAATTCCAACTTGAAGTATTCTCAAGTCCATGTTTTGCAATAATTTCAGCTTCAGTAGGTCACATCGAGGCTAAGAATAAGCAACATGTGACTTTGTTATTTATATTAAGCGGCATCGAGGAACTAGAAAGTGGATAATTTGCTTTGTCCCCTCTCATTTGGAACATTTTGCTCCAGGTGCGGCCCCATATAGCCCCACTGTTATATATAACAAGACAATACTATCACTTGCAACTGTAGACGTTCTAACAAATGTCCTACCGACGGAAAATGTTTGACAAAAAGTGTGGTCTACCAGGCCGAAGTGATCCTATCAATTTCTCCTACCTGAATTAAGTGATTCTCAGAAATCATTACTCAGTAGGGGCCATCTTTCTGTCCCACTCCCAAAGAAACCAATTGGTTGATGCTTAGAGAGGATTGGGAGAAGGTTGAAAGCAAACTTAGATTTGCATTTTATTTTCACAGGAAAAATAAACCCCATAACAACTCTGAGGAAAATGTAGATTCATTTCCATCCATCAAAGTTTGCTCCTGGTACAAGGCCCCACCATCTGTAAGAATCCGCACCTTGAAGCATTTCTCAATAGTGTTAAATTAGACTCTTTCAACCCGGCGAATGTATGCAAGGTGCGGGATATTTTAACACCACAAGAACGATTAGCACTCAAGCAACTTAAAGGCAATCAGGAAATTATTATCTCAACGCAAGACAAAGGTTCTAAATTTGTTACCATTCCTAAGAAAGAGTATGCGATTAAGATGAAGGCACACCTTGAAAACCCACTCCATTGCCGAGAATTGGATTATGACTCTTCACATAATTTCATGACCAAAATTTCGGAATGGAGTAACAAATGGCTAACCCAAGGTCAAATTAATGACCAAATTGCAGATTGGGTGATCAATAAAAAGCCTTTGGAACTGCTAAAACGCACAAAGACGGTAACCCATTAAGACTAATTACATCATCCTGTGGCAATGCAATCAAAAGGTTATCAGAATTTACTGAATTTTATTTAAAACCCCTGGCTCAAGAAATGCCTTCATTTGTTAAAGATACGCGGCACTTATTGAATAAAATCAATGCTAAAGAGCCTTTCCCTGAGGGAACATTATTAGTATCTTGGGATGTTATTCCATGTTTCCTAATATAGACAACTCGCTAGGTATTAGAGCGGTAACTCAAGCCCTCAACTCTAGACCTAACCTTTTCCATCTACAGAATGCATTGTTGAAGCTGTCTCAATTTGTCTTGAGATCAACGGTTCTCAATTTTTAAATTAAAATTTTCTTCAAATCCACAGGACAGCTATGGGCCCAAAAAACTCCTGCAGCTACGCCGATTTAGCTATGGGAGAAATTGACAAACTTGCCAAAAGCAATCCAAATCTGAGTCCCAAAAACTGGTTACACTACAGGGACGACATTTTCAATATCTGGAAGCTCGGTCATGACAAATTGACGGAGTTTACTGAATTTATTAATAATCTTTATCCTATTATTAAGTTTACTCTAGTTTTTTCGGAAAAATCTATGACTGTTTTGGATCTTAAGCTCACTTTGGAAAATGGCCACATGTATTTGCACCCTAAAAGCGCCCATACTGCACACTGTATGAAAGCCATTCCATTTGGCGTCGCCTCACGCCTACGAAGAAATTATAGTTCAGATGAAGTCCTGGAAGACAGATGCGCAGAATATCAAAACTATTTGTACAAAAGAGGCTACAATCCCACTCACACACAAAAAAATTTCAGAAAGCCAAACAGATCCCAAGAGAGCAGTTTCTCAAATTGTTATCTAAAAATTCAGCTAAAAAGGTTTTTCCATTTGTTACTAATTCTAACCTACGGCTTCCAAACATCGCCCAAATTATTCACAAGCATTTACCCCTTCTCAATGCATCGCCGCAGCTGAACTGTATCTTTACAGAAGGGTCTATTATAGCGGCATATCGGCGACCCAAGAGCCTTAGAACTATTTAGACAAAAGGCCACCCGAATTCCACCAGAGGTCGACAATCCATCACGAAGAGGTTGTTTTAAGTGCGGAAAACAGTGTGACTTATGTTATAATTTTTTGAGGCAAACTTCATCTTTCTCCAGTTCCGTAACAAGCAAAACGTATCAGATTAAAGAATTTATTGACTGTAACACAAGCAATATTATTTATTTAGCTTCGTGTAAACGCTGTAACATACAATATGTTGGGTCCACCAGTACTGCATTTAAAGTTAGGTTTAGATATCACAAGTCTTTTATCAAAACCAACAAAAAGACTTGTGAGATAGCACTTCATTTTAATAGCTAAAAACATAATTTTTACGATTAAGAATTCATTGGCATCGAAGCCAATCACAGTAACACTAATATAGATACTATTCTTCTAAGTAGAGAGGCTTTTTGGAGTTCACAACTTTGTACTATGTCGCCTCATGGCGTTAACAAACGCCAGGAATTCAATTCAAAAAAACTTATTAGATACAATTGGTGATTTTCATTAGATGTTTTTAAGTTATTTTTAGTATGCTAATGTTTTATTCTTTATATTCTTTATATTTATAACATAAGGTTTTAACACTTATTATCTTAACATCATAGCACTTTTATAATGTATTGATCGATTAGTATATAAACCTTTCATAGAATATTTTTAGTCTGCGAGTTCCATGTATTTCCAGTTTTAAGCAACTGTAGAAGACCGTTAGGCCGAAACGTTTTGCTATTAAAGGACCAAATCAAAAGTTTAGAGCCCTTTATTTTAATACTAATACATATGAGGTTTCAAAGAGTAGAGAAATGGACTCGAGTCCTTTACAAGGATCTAACTCCTGGGCCTCCAATTTAACGTGCTTATATGCGAAAAGACGCGAAATTCTAAACATTTGCAGATGTCATAGCAAAAGCAGTACTTTCTCCTCAATTATCTTAAGACCCTGAGTGTTGGTCCGGCCGGGAATCGAACCACAGACCTCCCGCACAGCTGACTGGTGCTTTACCAACTGGGCTGACCAGGCGGTAGTTCATGGTGGGCATATAGTTCACCGAAATCCCTGTGTTTCTCATTCAACACCATGGTAATCATTCCTCTACATCATTACCATCATTATCATACATTTCTTCAATAAATATCCTTATATTTTTCATTCTTCAAATTATAGAAAATGCGTTGGCAAAAGCTTTGATGATTTTGCATCTTTACCTTGCAGGCATCGACTGGAGCAAAAAGTCTTCAATAGCTTGAATCATATCCTTAAAACCAACGTCGATTGGATCAAGCAGGAACACCTGTGAAGTTAATATAGAATAAAGAATATAAATTGATTGAGCTGAAGAATGAAATGGGACATCTTTAGCAATAAAGATTTATTTCTAATTATTAGACTTATTTTTGCTGAACTGACAAATTTGATTATATTCTAATTAATTCTAATACTTTATTAATCATTTTCCATTGTAAACTACTTTTTCATTACTTTAATTATAGAGTGGACTTTGTAAATCGTGGTGCGTGCACTCCCTCTTCCCTGCTTACAGGCCCGTATGGCTCTCGTTACAGGCCCGTAGCCAGGATACTTCGAGGGGGGGTTCTGGGCGTGGGGTCCAGGGGCCCGCCTAAGGGTTAAATTGCCTAGACAACAAGCCTTATTAATATTCATTATTTATGAGGCTACAGACACGTCGTACGACCAGGAAACGGCTCGAACGCTAGCAATAAACGGTGCAAAAATTCCGCGCAAGTCTGTAATAAATTACAGTAGGTTTGATTTTTGCTAAGGGGGTTCGCTGGCAAAAGGGGGGTTCGCCGAAAAAGGGGGGTTCGCCCGAACCCCCC
>JAOTRI020153383.1:0-10098 GCA_028564885.2 Zoanthus sanctaehelenae
GGTGGGTTTCCACAGGCGCCAAAAGAAGTTAGCTTTGAAGTTCGAAGAGAGGCAAATTCACTGAGCTGCCAATGCATATTTTAGAAGTTTTGACGACTGAAGAACACTACAAGCATAAAATTTTGGCAGAACTCCATGAAGGCTCTTGACTACATAAAAAAAATGATTAGTGCAGAAAATGCTGTCTGTCCTAGTCAAAATTTTCGGGGTATCCCAGAATGCATTTGGGTCGTGCAAATGGCAAGAAACACGTTGGGGCAAAATTGGCACAAAGAAACGTCTGTAGCTCTACCCGTAAACTGAAAAAATGCTAAAACAACTTCACTATATCTCAGTACTACGTCTGAATTTTGTTGTGAAAGCTGTTTTGTTTGCTTGGAATGAAGATTTCATCAAAAAATTTAAGGCCAAACATCGTTGATTTTCCCGGTCCAAAAACAACGCAAAACGGTATTTTTTTTTTCAATTTTTGCACTTCATCTAATGATATTGTGCAGAAATGACAGTTTATTCTTGCATCACTGGCCTTACAAACTTAAAGAAACTACTAAAGTTTGCTTTAAAACCAAAGTTGAAACATGTTTTTTTTTGTTTAACAAAGATTGAATTTGTTAACTTAGTGAATATTCCAATAGTGGTTGAGGGTGGTGTAGTTGGAAAAGGGTTAAAATTCAACCCACAAGTCGCTGGAACTAAATTTATTGGTTGATGGTTGACTAGCAAACCGCATGATTTGCTGTTACCGTTGTTAGATTGACTGAAAATTTCCAGATAACAATTTTACATCACAGGTTTTCCATTTACCATATTGCAGTTCTTGGGTATAATTCTTTCGCACCATGCAGCTACTGTATTTTGAAATTCGATACAATACAAAGTACATGTACAAACTAATGTATACAGAAAAGTAACACATACGGTACATATATTAATATTATTTATATATTGTTTAAAATTAGTAAAGATATTTTAACAACATGTTTATTTAAGAACATTTGAGGCTGATAAACCAAAAATATTTAAGAACGTTCAGCCTCAGTCGAAAAACTCTGCGTTTTTTATAAAAAAAATAAGAGTGTGTATTTTTTTTAGCATGACATGCAATATGCCCTCCCACCATGAAATGTTTTGTAAATTAACGTGAATTTTGCTGAAATCGAGTTCTTTTCTAATTTAGGGCTAATATAGTACAATTTGGCTGTTTTACTACTTTAGATGTAATAGTAAATGGCTTTTTTAATAAATAAAATATTTCGTTCTGTCACGCCATAATTCCTATATAGCATCTTTGATATTTGTAACGCATTCACCTTCAGTCTCGATGTCACGCTTTCGCCGAGCCATCGTTCTTGCCATGAGTTTCAGGTTAGAAAAAGAGTTACTTCGCTTCTCTCTTCCGGAATTGTCTTCTTCGGATTGGCGATAGTGTTCCTTTACCTCATCTGTTGAAATTTTTATAAACCAAAACTTTAAAAAATCCCAAGATTTTCTAAATGATTTTATCTTTAACTAAGAGCCATTGTCTGAAAAAAAAACGGACAGAGTCAAAAGATGATCGAGGGTTCACTGATTTTTCTTTACTTTTTCACTAATAGGTTTCCTTTTCAGAATTATCTATAGAGGTAAACTATTTCAAATTTCTTTTTTCATAAACTATTAAATCTTTTCTTTTTGTTTTATTTGTATCGATACTAATATATATACAATTTATTTTATAGTCAGTGCTCTCAAGGAATCCGAAAAAAGTTAAGTTGTCAGACCTATTAGACATTTTGTTATTATTTGGCAACAAGCTCCTTTATACGTAAACCTGGGTTGAATATTGACCCTGAACACTCGCTCGATAAGAAATGATTTTTAAAATGCAAAGCAGATTAAAACAACCCGGGTACAGGGGAAGTTAATTTAAACTTGACTTGGGTCATTTTTGTTTACCAGGTTAAAAGAATTACTGTTTTAGTGAGCCCATTGTATCCTGTACATACGTGAAGAAACCTTTTACAGAAGCACTGTCAGCATTCAATCTTTTATTGACTTGTCTCAAACATTAACCCAGGATGTAATCCTCATTAGCCGGGGCCAAGTGTAAATCGACACGACTCAAAAACGGTTATAGCCGAGCAAGAAGTGCTAGTTCGTGTGAACATTTGTATTTTTGGTGTAGGATTTATTGGAATTGGTTGATAACCGCTACTGGCAAACCTCGGCTCTCTGGCACGCGGTGCATGCGCAGATAGCCTATACTAATTTTAAACCATTTTATATATTCAAAAGGTTAAGACTACGTTTTTCGTGTCTTCAAAATGTATCGAGATAAAAAGCGATGAGGTTTGAGAGTGACTACAATTCACGATATGTTGTTGTTTAATGCTAGTGAGTGTAAAAAATATTTTACAGAATTTTGGAAGCGGGAAATGAGGATAAACAGCACTTTTTGCTCGATCCCATTTTCCGCGCAATCTTTTCTTCACACCCATTTTCCGCGCGTCCAAAATGTTGTAAAAAATTTGCTACTCAGAGTACTCATTTATCGCCACCCACACCCTCCTTAATTTTGAGCATTTCAAGCAACGCTGAGAAAACTAAAAACTCACATACCACAACTGCCACAGGTCTTGATACAGGAAAATCGAACTTCAACATCTTCAGCACATTCCGACTTGAAACATGGACAAGCTGACAGACTGTCGGAGAGACAGTACTCAGGCTCTGCAATATAATTGTTAGATTGGTTTTATTAAACAAAACGTGCTAGTCGCCAGTTACAAATAAAATCAAAACTAAAGCAGAGCTGGACACATCAACAATTTTTGTTTCTCTTCCTATAACTCACCAGCTTATTTCAAAATTACAATCTTTACAATAATCTCTGCAAACTCTTGCAGCTTCATTCACCAATCGAACATACAGTGGAACCTGGATTTTACGATATGCTTCGGGAGAACAAAAACGTATCGAAAAATCGAGGTATCGTTGCAAGGAGACCATCGAGTTTACGATACGAAGGCGACTGAGTTACAGAAAATATCGTTGTATCCAGGTCGAGTTAGACTGATTTTTTTAATATCGTTTTTGTGCGCTTTGTAATAATGTACTTTAATGTATATCTTTTGTGCTTAATGTATTATTACATGACTCTTAAAAACCTGTACAGTATTGATGATGATTGAATCACACTTCATAAACAAAACGGAATGTGTCCTTTCATAGTTCTTTAGCGTACAAGTTTCAGAAACGTATCCTCTATCCTACTTAAAGAGCGGAGGAAATCGTGCTCTTTTGCCCCTGACTCTTTAGTAGAAAATCACAAAGTCTCTTAACGCTCTCACGTATTCCGAGGCGTGTGTTTGTAATTATTTGGTGATAGCCAGACCAGTTATATCGTTGTATCGAGGTCAGATTAACTTTAGGAAAATAAATTTGCATCGTGCAATCGAGAATATCGTTGAATCTATCATTAGAACCATATATTTTTTTTCATTTATTTTACTGTAATTTTGTCGGGAAAAAGAAACGTTATCATAAAATCAAGGACATATAAAAGTGTCTTTGTTCTTTTTGCTACGTCTACCAATAATACATACGGGAGTCGGTTGTCAGACTCAAATGAATTTAGGGGGCGGGGTGCAAAAATTTGATGCAGAAAAACATATATTTCCGGACGAAAACTTA
Organism: Zoanthus sanctaehelenae; assembly: GCA_028564885.2. Taxonomy (NCBI): domain Eukaryota; kingdom Metazoa; phylum Cnidaria; class Anthozoa; order Zoantharia; family Zoanthidae; genus Zoanthus; species Zoanthus sanctaehelenae. The sequence continues at coordinate 3,673 of JAOTRI020153383.1, forward strand.
GGGGAAGGGGATTTTTTCCCCAAGTGGCGGTAGAAAGCCATTCACATTTAGTTGTAATTACTAGTACTACCACCCGATACTTGAAAACTGGTTGGACAATGAAGTGTAAGATTAGAATCGGTGAAGGTAGAGTCTGAATGCTTTCACCAACTAACAATAACATACTTTCTGATCCAGAATTGATTTTGAACAACTACTACTGAATTGTTTTACAGTACCTTATTGATACACAAAGCCTCTGTTTTTGGGAAAAAACATCCAGCCATAAGCGCTTAGATTTGCTTGAATGGTAGTCAATCGTCTTCGAAAATCTCTGTACAAAAGTGTACTAAGTCTAACTGAAATATGTTTTTTTTCTTCAATCATCAGCTTCTGAATCGGTTTATGATTCGTTATCAATAGAAGCCGCTTCTTTACTTCTTACTTGTGTTTTCAGAAAAAAAAACCACTGCCTGCCACTTAATATTAATTCGAGTTACGCAAAAATCTCTGTTCCTGCAAAAAATTTGGCGTAAACGCATTGAAGAACACCGAGGCCCTGATTACATGGATCGGCTGAGTTTTTCTTACGAGATCCCGGTTGTCCCCATGAAATCTGTAAAAATCTGGCTCGCGATTACATGTAATACCGGGCTAAGGTTTAGTTTTCAGCCCGCTTAACCAGGCCTGCCCGGCTCATATAATCAGGGCCTGAGTAGAGTGGCCAATATAATACTAACCTGTGATATTTTGTGCTCCTGAAATCTGCGCTAAAGAGACAAAGGTTAAAACCGCAATTAACTTCATGACGATGTGTTCACTAACGAAGAAGTAGGTCATGTGTTATAATACACTGTCAAGGCGCAACTTTATATCTGTGTCCTGCTTGTTTCAAACTGCGCCATGATCAAATAGTCAGTGTCACGCTGTGAGGGATATTGAATGCTAAATGCTTTACTTTGAGTTTTAGATATTTGAAATGTGAGGGGGACGCGTTTAGAAACTCGAAATGTTTGTAAGCTTTGTACAACTTTTAGAGTCCTTTTAACGTGCACGATTTTTCACGTACTTAAAATTGAATTTTCCATGTAAAACTATGTCACGTGCATAACACTATTTTTTAAAAAACAGACCATTCTGTTTTATCGCTAATAAAGTTGTTGAATGAATTTGTGGGAGGGTTCAAATCTGTCATCAGCTAAAAAAGATTATTTTCAAACTTTTAGGGTCATTCAAACATGCACGAGTAATTCACGTGCATAACTTTTTTTTTAAAAGACTGCTCTTTTTAATCTTTTTTTATTTTTATTTTATGTTTCTTTTATGTTTTGACTTTTGACTTTGTGAGCCCGACAGTTTTAGGTAATTGAAATGTAAGGGTGCGGCGTTTAGAAACTCGAAGTGTTTGTAAGCTTTGTACAACATTTTATTTAGAGTCATTTAAACTTGCAGTTGCACGAGTATTTCACGTGCTTAAAATTGAATTTTCCATGTAAAACTATTTCACGTGCATATTGAATTTGTGGGAGGGTTCAAATCTGTCATCAGCAAAGAGCTAAACAACTAAAAACATTAGTTTTTAAAAAACTCAATTATTTTCTCGCCCATAACCTGAATGTTGTAATCATAATTCTAAATTTCAGCATGAATTAGAGACGGACCATCAGAAAAATGAAGTGAAGGGAACAAAATCCGAAAAAAACACATGCAAGAAAAGTGACAGAAAAACATAATATGGTATGAAAGAAAAACATACAAATAAATAATTTATAAATTAATACATGACTTTGCAAGAGGGTGAAAATTTTGTTTTGCTTTGCGAGTTTGAGACATTTTGACTGTTGACGTTGTGAGCCCAAGGAGTTTTAGGTAATTGAAATGTGAGGGCAAGGCGTTTAGAAATTCAAAATGTTTGTAAGCCTTTGTACAACTTTTAGAATCATTTAAACGTGCACGAGGATTTAATTCATGTGCATAACACTATTTTTAAAAGACCCTTTTGTTTTATCGCTAATAAAGCTGTTTTGAATGAATTTGTGGGAAGCTTAAAATCTGTCATCAGCAAAGAGCTAAACAGCTAAAAATATTAATTTAAAACTCAATTATTTTCTCGCCAATAATCTGAATGTTGTAATAATTTCTAATTTCAGCATGAAGTTAGGGACGGACCATCACAAAATTGAAGTGAAGGGAACAAAAAAAAAAAACAACGGAAAAAAAACACGCAAAAAGAGTGACAGAAAAAAATACTACGGTATGAAAAATAAACATACCATGTCCATATTGATATTAAAAAAGCAGGCTACAAAACGTATGCCAGAAAGATACTTCCCATCACTTTTCTAATGGTGCGTCCCTCACTAGAAGACGTCATGTATGACAAAAAGCCATCACGACCACGAGACGTCCTTTTACAAATTTCGAGATCTAGACTTTGATACCGCGAGCGAGTCGCAACTACTCGACTGCGAGATTCATGAAGTTCTACTGAAATTTCGCGACACTCGGTAAACAAGGACCATTCCCCACCCCTGCTGTGCTGTTGAAAACAGAACCTTACGTGGAACTGGATTTTAGATAAAGTTGTGCAAAGAAAATTGCAATGTTTCATGTTGCGTGAATGGTAACGGTTCGGATATTTTGTTTTCACTAGAGGCCCTAAAGGTTGTAAATGCCTCGTTATTATGCAAAACCATACATAAAAAGATATACCCTGGCAGAAATTTCTGTAGGCGTGTGATCGAACTGCGCCATGATCAAATACTGAAATAGACTGTCACGCTGTGCGGGATGTTCAACGGGCCGGTAAATGCACGACTTTGCAAGAGGATGAAATTAGTGTTTTGCTCTGCGAGTTTGAGACAATTTGACTTTTGACGTTGTTAGCCCGAGAGTTATAGGTAATAGAAATGTGAGGCTGTGGCGTTTAGAAACTCGAAATGTTTGTAAGCTTTTGTACAAAGTTATATTCAGAGCCATATAAATAAATTTGTGGAAAGGATAAAATTTGTCAACAGCAGAGAGCAACATAGATTATTTTTTGGTCTTAACTTGAATGTTCCAATAGTTATAAATTTCAGCACATCCCAATACCTCTCCACGAGTTGATGGAGAATTTCATCGTCACTTTCCATTTTTGCTACTGTTGATGTCACAAGTGTTTTTTAAAATGCAAATCGTTTTCTGAAAAAAGGAATATTTATCAGTCAAGCTTGCGTGAAAAAGGTATATGACACCGGATTTTTAACCCTTTTTCAACACGTTTTTACGTGTATGAAGAAAAGAGATATTTTATTTCTAAATAATTACATAATATTTTCATTGATTTCACCAAATTATTTAATTATTATGTATAAAATCGTAGAGGTATGGCGATGTTTATTGTAAACAAAAGCCGCAAGCGTACTTGGGTCTTCTGTATTTTTTTAGCTTCGTGTTGCTTTTATTTAAAGGAAAGTGCCACAAGAACCCCATGCTTTGTAAAGATTTTGTACCTGATTCAATTTCGGCACTAATGCTTAAGTATAATACAAAGAAAATGCGTGTTTGATCGTTTAACACCACCGACATTCCTCCTGCCAACATTATTGTTAGAGAAAAGATTTCTTTAGGAGACACTTGTAATGGAGTTCTCTGAAAAGCAGCAGAAAGTTTTGAGAACAAGAGTAGCTTATCAAATAAACAGGAACTGAACATGCGTCAGTTTGTCGATCTTTGTGCTTGGTTGTTTCTACTTGCGGAGTGTAAAATCTATAATATAAAACAAATAAAGAAGCGTAAGCCATGTATTATACTGTGATAATACACTCCGGACATTTGACAACCCGTCACGGTTCGTCTTTTCTACATTTTCCTCGTGTAAAATGCCCGACGTGCTTTATCACCGTTAGCACTCGTTCACATACTTCAAAAAATCCTTATTAGTATTGAAACCTCTTGATCATTCAGATAACCATTTTATGAAACAGGAGAAGTTTAAATTTATGGCAAACAAACTCTCATTTTGTTGTATTCAAGATGCCAAAACTTGTTCTGAGACCATCTGAGATATAAATCAGACGTGCAAGTGTAAGTGCCAACTTGGCTCTTTGTATAATATTTGCACTTTTGATCTCTCGCCGTCCTGATTTATTGATCTCAAACCGTCTAGATCTCAGAACAGGATTGGAAATCCTGAAAACAATAAAATGAGAGTCTGATTGTCATAAATCTGAATTTCTCCGATTTCAAAAAATGTTTGAATATTAAAAATATACATGAAAAAATGACTCGATTCTGATTAGCTAGGAGCAGTGCAGTTCAAGCGTAATACCAGTGCAAAACGTGTAACATGCACCAGTGCAAATTACCAATGTTTTTTGATTGGTTAAGAAACAATAAAAATTTGAATAAGCCAATCAAATCGTAGCAGCATGTTCGCGTTGATGCTGCCTACACAAACAAGTTTCTAGCAAAAATAATTTAAAATGGCGGGCGATGGAGTGCGCCTTGAGTAGATTTCCTGAGCTCCAAACCTGCTCTAAAAGCAAACCTCTGTGAGAAGAACTGAAAACCGGGTGATTTGATAATGAAAATGCCATTGAAATGGAAAATTACGAGTCAGGAGAGCCAAACACTTTGCAAAACATACGATTGAGTAGATGATTTTCGTATGTATATTATTAATAAGTAATCATACGGTTTTTCTCGTTCAATTTGGAATTAATTTGCACTTGTGAGTTTTTCAAAAAGCTGAAATTTCAGCATTTTGAAAAACTCACTCGTACAAATTAATCAGTTTCAAATTGAGCTCGAAACAGTATGATTACTTCTTAATAATATACATACAAAAATTTCGAAATAAGAGAGACAAGAAACAACATTACTTCTAATTTTAATCAGCTAACAAACACGAGAGAAACAAAATGGAAAGCGTACATCATTTTCAGTAAGTTTACTTTTAAATGCTCGCAAAATACAGATGTAGTCTCCATCTACATTTGCTGTAATCAGTAAAAACATTTCCTTTTAAAAAAACTTCACCTTTTCAATGAAATATAGCGTAAACAATGCAGGGTCCTCAAGGACCTTGATTGACACCAACCAGTTAACTGGATTTCAGATTCAGAGCCTCTCTTTTGTTCAGAATTTAATAAACGGAGAGAAGGTATTATTTTCGCGGCTTATTTCGATTTTTCAGTTTACTAGAGTTTCGAATTTCACGAAGGATTATGACATAAAGCGTTAAAGTATAACACGAAAAATAACTCTAATATTCCCTTGTTTTAATGTATGTATTTTAGTTTTGGATAGCGCTTTGACATAAAATGGTTTATATTAATGTCCTCCTTGTTGACTAATTTTTTCCCTTTGCGCCCACCCCCCTTCATTTTGACCCCATTTTAAAAACAATTATTCAAAACGCTTGAGGCCCCCAGTTTTATCTGATATTCCCAGTTTATTCTGAACAAAAGAGTAAGATTCCATTTTCTACATAATAAATTGAATTTCGGTTAAAAGATTCCAATGGTGACCATATAGAAGTGTTAAAATGTCTAGGCAACAAGTAGCAAGGTTTAAGATAACCAACTTCAGTTGTAAACCACTTCAGTATAGCATTCACTCCAGGCCCCACTTCACTGCTTCTCCGTCGGTAGATATTCTTGAAAGATCCAGAAGTCCCTCGCACCTAGTTCCAATACACAAGGTGAGACGTTATGAATGCGTAGGCCGCTACATTATCAACTCGTTCAAGTGTAGCTTCACCCCAGGGCCTCTTGTGGACGACAGGATGATCCTCTGTATGAACTTACCTACATGATTCAAAAGAACCAAAACAAACAAGCTACTTTAGACCATCTGACGGCAAACAGTCTAAACAGCCAGGAGAGTCAAATCAAAATCACATAAAACAATTTAACTCCTTTTCCCATTGTGACTTGGTAAAAGATCTGCCACAATTGAAAGTAATTATTTTCCGAATATCACTTACAATCATAGCGAGAAATAAAAGTCGTAAATGCGAGGCTGCATCGTTATTTCAATACAGACTACTGGATAATATTTTAAGTTCAAATACAACGAAGTGTAAAGAAACTTTAAGCTGACGTTTCAGTTTGTAGTCCTTTATCGAAAATAAAACTGCAATAAGCCCACACATAAACTCAGCTCAAGACACCCACTGCTATTCATTACATAGATATGAGTGTAACTGTTTCAATGACAAATACCCTACTGTAGATTTCATATAAAACTATATCCGAAATAAGAGTGACATATTTTCCATATCCTCACTAGTGAAGATATCGTGGACGTTATTCCTTTGTTTTTCCTGTCTTTTTCGTTTAGTTTTTCTATTATCGAAACACTCCTACCTATGTAATAAAAAGAAAACCGCCGCCTGGTTAGCCTAGTTGGTAAGGTGCCAGTCTGCTGTGCGGGAGGTCTCGGGTTCGATTCCCGGCCGGA
>JAOTRI020153393.1:0-10097 GCA_028564885.2 Zoanthus sanctaehelenae
AACTCTTGGTATTTTATAATTCTGTTATATATTCGAGTAAATAGAGTTTCTCGTATAAGTATTTAGCAGAAGTGATAAAAGTATAAGTAATCAGATTGTGGCGAGTTCACAAAAAGCGCACCTTGAGCTCCTGAGCTGTTATTTCCTGAGTTTATTGTAAATAAACTACGTTGTTGTTTTGGAATCCCGTTGTCTTTGAGTTGTGCACCCAAGAATACAACAGTTGTAATTTTTTCTCAAAATTCAAGAACATTTAATTTTTCATTTTTTTAAAGCAGTAAAAAGGCTGATCAAATTAGAAATTGCGAAAGAAAATATTTAAGTAGAGAAATTCCTTTCCCGTCAAAATCAGCCAAATGTGGACCGGAAGTTTTGTAAGATTCATTAGCATGAAATGGGTCATCGCTGATATCTTGCAGGCTACCTTGATTCCCTACACTATCAAGGTCTAACAATGATCCTAATATCATAGGAAACATATTTCTTAATACAGTACAAGACCTTGGGGGTTGCCCCCAAAAGCTAAGGTCAGACTGTGGCACTGAAAATGGTTTAGCTGCTGCTGCCCAGTGTTACTTCAGAAATTCTGCCAGTGCTCACATTTATGGAACATCTCCGAATAATCAGAGAATAGAATCCTGGTGATCACAGCTTAGAAAAAACTGTACGACCTGGTGGGTTAACTTTTTCAAAGATTTGATTGATCAGGAAACCTTCAACCCAACAAAACAACTCCAGCTTGAATGTTTATGGTTTTGTTTTGCAGGTGTTCTACAGCATGAACTTGATGATTTGTGTGAGCACTGGAATACCCACTACATCAGGCCATCTAGGCATGAAACCATTGCTGGCAGGCCAAATGAATTGTACTTTTTTCCCGGATTTATCTTCATCCCAAGACTTCATGGAGCCAGTTACAGATGATCAGTGCACTTATGTAAGAGAAACATTAAGTGGACAAGGTGACGAGAGCAACACCTATCAAGATTATTTTTACTATGTTGCAAGGTTTCTTGCTTTGGATTTACCTTCCAATTGGCACGAATCCCTACATTTGTATGAAACTCTAATTCAGTATGCTTAATGGCACTTATATCATACCCTTGATCTTATACTTACTTTTGTTTCATGTTGGTTAAAAAAAATTCCCCGCATGTAACTGTCAATGTCAAGTATATTTAGGTAGTAAGTTGTGTAAAATAGCTAGCAGATATCCCCAGCAAGCTGTTAAGAGCACTATGCACAATATCACCTTGGCAGAGACAAGTATCATATTTAATCGAATAAATTACCCAATGGGAACTTCGTTGTTGGACTTTCAGACACACACACATAAATTTATTTACATTTCTTTTTGTAAGAGTGTGTGTTAGGGGTCACATTCATTACAGGCTTGAAACTTATCAGTTTATTAACTTTTTTGGCTATTGGGTTGGGCACAGTTAAATACCATATTCAGTTGAATAAGCAGGATTATTACAACAGGTCTGTTTATCTATGGATAATTTTTAAGGCCCTCAACTCAAGGTCATTGCTCTACTTAATAGGGCCCTGATACCCTACAACCTAAAAAGATCTGGAGTTAAATCAACCAAACTTTATTAAGAGCACATTTTGCCCGTTACTTGAACATTGTAGAAAAAAATTAAAAAAACAACAAAACCTTAATTGTCAAACAGTAACTATATAAAGTAAACAGTACTTTCAAAATTTTTCTTTTTCAACAATGAAAGCCAATAGACCACTTTCGAATATTTATACTTCAGTTCCTGTGAACAATAATAAATAAGTTTTTACACTTTTGCTGTATTGCAATGCATCTAATATTGACTACTTAAGGTTAATGTTTGCCGGCACTTAAGGATAACTCGTAAGTGGTCGATTTGGTGGCTGAGTTGCTTTTAAAACACAGAAAAAATACTTGATAAATCACTGTCCATAGTATAAAGAACTCCCTCAGTTTGCTATTTTTCCTATTTCAAGTTACATGTAGGAAAAATGTATTTTCTTAATTCAAACAGTAACAATGTTAAATAGAACAACTATAAAACGCTCTGTTGCTCATTGCAACAGTAAATCTGTGAGACAGTACTATTATAGAAATAAAACAACTTCTGTACAACACTTATCAGTCAGTTTTACCGATAAACTGTTCGTCCAAAATGTTCCTTCAAAACTACAACAGACAACTTCCACCACAAAGTCTTGTGAACCATTGAATGGTTAATGTATCTTCTAACTATACATTGCCAAATCCTGGGGCATTCAACATACAGAACAGAAACTCCTCTTTAAATCTATTATATTCCAAGAAATGCTCACTTACTGGGAAAAAAAGGATATTAGAACAGGTACTAACATGCATTTTTCTGTTCTTATCATCATGTAAGAAAACAATTGATGGTGGAGGATGAAAACCAAGGGGTGGGATGTGTGTACTGCCTGTAATGAATGCCAGTACTGCTTGAAGTGAAACAACAATACCAATTCTAGAATTACTGTCACCAATCTCTTTCTGGATGTCACCCCTCTCAACATCTTCTAGAAACTGACTCCAGAAAAAGAGTATTGACTTCTCTTGTTGGTTTTTGTTGCTACCTTCATCTGACAAGTTATATGTAAATAGCCCATCCACCATTTCTGCAGTTAGTTTGTTACATGAACACTGCAAGATAGCTCTAGACTCGACAGGATGGTTTCTTAAAATTTCTAAGACACCTACCATATTCAAGCCGTCAATAAACTGATGTAATTCACAAATACTTTGTATTAAAGTGTAATGGATTGTGGCAGTTCTTAGGAACTGTTTCTTGTTTGGAAAAACTACAGGTTTTGTATAGCCCATGTCCTGAAGTGAGTTGCCAAAATAGGTTACAACTTTATCTTCAAACTCTTTAGCATCAGTGATACTATCAATTTCTTCTAACTTACTCCTGTTTGCTTTATTTGGAATGCTCTCAAATGAACTTCTTACACTATTCACATTCCCACTCAAAATGTAATCAACCACTGGAGGACTAAAAAATTGAGGCCCCACAGCCCCATTCACCAAGGCTAAGCCACAACATAACCCATAAATGAAGTACTCATTATTTTGAATTGCGGTTAAATTGTGAGAAAAAATTTTACCCCTCCCTTCTCCTTTGAACAATGATGTGCAGTACACCTCCTTATGAAGCAAACAAAAGAGCTCTCTCTTGGGGCCCCCCTCATCTACCGCTGGCTCACCAACAAACTCTACTTTAACAAAACTGTTTTCTGAAAACTGCTTTTCTTCAAGTCTGCCACACTTCAACTTTACATCCTGCCATACAAAATTTCGTCTTACTTTAAGCCTGATGTAGGACTCTTCATTCCACTTATCTACTTTCCTCGTGCACAACTTTTGAAGATCTTCAGAAAACGTTGTACTGTTCCTCGTCTTTGTTTCAAAGTAAACTGGTTCTTCTTCAGGGAGGGATTCTTCTTTGTCTGATTCATCTGAGATCCAGATAATATCTCCTTACTCTTTTTGGAGATACATGTAATCCAAAGTACCAGTACTATGATATGAACATGAAGCATTGGTTGGTTGGCTATTGGCATTCACCATTTTAACTACTCGTGTGAAATGAGTTTCACAAGTTGGGCATTTTGCTGATGTATTGCCTGTTTCAAGCCATTCCTGAATACAGATGCGGTGAAACAAGTCTTTGCAGCAGTCTGGTGTGGCACCATCATCTTCATGTACTTCCTCTAGACAGATACTACACATATCCAGTGATTTCACATTGTTCAGTTTGCCTTTCTGACTGTCAGTGGTGACCTTTTAAAAGAATGTGCAGAAAAGCTATTTTAAATAAATTAGTTGAACAACAACTTAACAGATCAGGGTCACAGCAGTGACCGAAAGCTACGTGAAAAAAACAGTTAATACATTCAAGTCAAAGTTAAAATTTAACTCACATTATAACTGCTTAATGTATAAAACTACACCATACCATTAACAGATCAAGTAATCTAAGCTAGCAAACAAGCCTTTTCTTTTAGAGTCAGGGAGCAATTAGTGTTACACCAGATACACAGTTTAAAAAATTTATAATGCTAACTTAAGTCAGAAAAAAGTAGGGGGGAGGGGAGGCAATTGACCCCCTTGGCCCCTGCTCTGCAGCCCCTCTAAATTAACTATATCTGTTTTCCTGAAAAGGATGCATGTTCTTATAGTGTTTTATGAGCCATTCTGGATCTATGCTGGTATTTTTAGCCATTTTAAAAAAAATTTTATCTAAGAACTATTTATTATGGAACCACCAAAACTCTCATGCACTTTTAAATTTCACTCAAAGCCATGATACTATAGCCTAACATTATTTTAACACTGGCTTAGGGTCTGATTTTATCCAGATTTGCAGTCTCTTTAGAAAAGAGTAATAAAATTAAAATTTCATTTAGTACAGGAAAGAAGGCCTTCCTATTTTTCTCAATTTTTCATAATCATAAGAAAGCCAAACTTGTTACAACTGGTGTTGTAAAGCAATTTCATGACAACTGTAATGTGTTGTTGTGAAGCCAAGTGTCAGCAGCAGTGTATACAATGAAAAACAAAGGCAATCAGGTGGATCTCCCATTTTGTTACATTGCACACAATCAAATATAAAATTGAAGAATCATATCCCTTAACTAAAAATGTATAATTATACTAAAATGTATATCAACTATAGAGTAACATAATATGTGCAAAACATGACATCAAGGTAAAAACGGGTGTTAAAAATTTAATTGCTAAGTTTGCCAGAACTGGAGTTTGCCCCCTCACTTTGAATTTGCTTCCTACACTTCTGATTTTTACAGTTCTTGTAAGCCCATACTCATTACCGATTTTGTGTGTTTGGGCTGCCTGTGTTTAAAATGCGCTCGTGAGACCTCGTTCTTTCTTAATTGTTAAAATAAATCCCCATATAAAACAGAAAATCATTCAATAGACCTCGTATTTTCGGCCGCCATTATCACTTGTTTTTCATTTTTGTTTCGTCTGCGAAACTGATAGCCCCAGACCGACAGAAAAATGTATGGCAAAACTCAAATTGTGAGGATTGTGAATAACAATTTCGTATGCAGCTGCATGCCTGAAATTTTAGCATATTATTGCATTCAATTTTTCCCTCGTAACTTTAAAGTTTTCAATTCATAACTTTTTCACTTTTAAGGTGTTATTAAAGTTAATTGACGCCGAATTTCCACACAAACAGTCAAACTCTTTTTCGAGCAACTTCAGAGCCTATTCGCCAGAACGGCGGGCGAAACTGGTTTATAGTTATACTTTATCGCTACAAAACTCATACAAACAACTTACTGTTAATGTTTTGTTTGAAGATCTGCTGTTATTTACTTGTGGAAAAGTCGAAGCCCTTCTAATTGTGGCATCTAAATCAACACCACATTCTTCTGCTGAATAATCTTCGCAGAGCTCCTCACTGGAGGAAAGATAGAGAATGATCCGAGCGACCGAGTTCTTCCTTGTATTTGACAAGAGTGAAGGGCTCGTTTGTTCCCGGTACGTTTACCACTTCTGTCCCAGCAGGATAGGCTAAAGAATAGGAACGATCCATTCTAAAGCTCCTGTCATGCGCCTTCCTTTTTTTCAATGCTTCCTGCAAAACCTCTTCAGCGTTGGCTTTCTTAGAAATTTTCAATGGGAGACTCTTTCCTCTAATGATCTCTACTTCATCAGCAGATTCACCTTTCTGTCGCATTAAGCCAATGTTGATGGTTACGCCTTCTTCAGCTTTACACTTTTTATTTCTTGCTCTAAACGAGAAAGACTTACGTTCGTCGCTTTTAAGGCTGCGAAACTGTTCAAAGGAACATGGTCGTTTTGCAACAGCCGTGTCCTGGGAGTCAACACTCGCAGGTTGCTCAACCGAAGTTGTAGGACATGCAGTTGTTTTGTTTTCACTAGCATTCCTCCCACACCTGGGACAGAATTTATATCTCTCCTGCATCCACGCCCCACAGAATTTACAAAACATTATGTTCACGTTTTGTGGCGGGATCCGGGACGAAGTAGAGTCACTCACGGACTCCTCACAAAAGCGCGGGAAATTATAACTTGTGAGCCCACAGTTTCTTGTGAGCCCGCAGTCGAAGTTTTATTTTTTTGCTCGAAATTTTATTTTTCTGTTCAAAATTTTATTTTTCTGTTCGAAGTTTTATATTTGTGTTCGAATTTTTGTTTTTCTGTTCGAGATTTTGTTTCTGTTTCAATTTTTTTTTCTGACTCTAATTTATTTTTCTGTTCCAAGTTTTTGTTTTGTGTATTGCACTTGTGGGCCACCGTAAGCTAGTAATATAATGTGAATCAGCAGGTCAGAATCTCAATTAGGTGTAGCAGATGCCGAGGTACAGAATGGCCAATCATTGGCAGACCTTGTGAATGGGTCATGGTAGACGAACAGAGTTTGTCATTTTGCACAAGGGGCAAAGTCTATCGTTGTTGTGTCAGGGGTGCCATGCTCTATAATGCTAGCAAATGTTGGGCCCCTAGGAAGGTGGATTTTGTAAGACTTGGGAGGAATGAGAGAGCTATGCTGTGATGGATATGCAGTATTAAACTGGATGATTGCATCATTTTAAAGAAATTATATACCAAGCCTGGGATTGTCAGGCCTCAGTCAATCACGGTTTGTTGGTTTGGGCACGTTGAGAGGGCAAATAGCTCAATCTCCTCTATCAGGTTTCTTTAAGTTATGGGTCAATGACGTAGAGGTAGGCCACTGAAAGCTTGGGCTGAGGTAGTCAATGAAGACCTTAAGGTAACAGGTCTTACACCTGAAATGGCTGCCGACAGGGATGTGTGGAGGTGTGGTATGAACTATGTGCCGTCATACCCATCCACAAGTGGAACGAATGACGTCAATGGATAGTGAGTGAATTGTGTAAGCCACTTTTCTATTTTTAGAGAGTGACTATGCTTTCTCTAAAATAAGCAAAAATTAGCTAATAGATACATTATGGGAGCAAATCAGAGTATGAGGTACTATATATAAGTTGCTTTGGTATAGTAAAATTAATCTTCTAAACATATCTTTCAAAAATAATGAACAATAACAAATGAAAAAAAAATCATAACAAATTTTTTGGTTGACTTAAAAAATATAAAAATAATTTATGGATTGGTAATGTTCTATTTACAGTTCTAGAGAGCATTTGTACTCAATACAATCGATAGATATTAATAATCATTTAACTGAATCAAAACAAAATCTTGAGTACTAGCCAAATTATTTAGTACTTTAAGCATATTTTTTGCACAATCAAACTTTCATATAAACTTAGATTTGAAGTGTTTAAAAAAAACTTTCTTTGTCAAACAGCAGACCATTTTGATTACTAATACTCTTTTGCAATTCAATTCCAGTAAAGAACTTAGTAACACAACCATGAACGGTTTATATCAACTCTGACACTATACCGTAAATAGCTAATATAAATTCAGAATTCCCACATTTCTAGTGTGTTTTGCAGTATTCAGGTTTTGGTTGAGAAAAAAAAATAACTCCAAGTCCAAGTGTTTTAGATAATATATCAAATTACCGGGAAAGTCACGTTGTGATTGCCGCCAACATCGATTATTAAAATATTTAGAAACTAAAACTAAAAGTAAGATCTACAAAACCCTACCGGTAGGAAATAATCTTCCTCAAACTGTTTTCCTTGCTGTGCTTTACTTGACTTATTTTTCAACGAGTCTTCCTGGAAGCGGTCATGAACAGTCAAAACAACCACAGGAACAGTTGCATGTTCGCCATCGTTATTACTATCTGGACTCGCTGAAGATTCACTGCTGCTAAATCCCGGAGAGCTGAAAAAAGGATTTGAACCAATAGTTATTTTACTAATTCCTCCGTGCTTTTTAAAACAATCAATATAAGTTACTCACCTCTCCGACATAGTCATGATTCAAACAATGAAACTATTTGATGCTACACTGAATAGAGTCGTCGACGTGCATTTTGAGAACTTGAGAGAGCAATAATTTGAATTAAAGTGAGACAAATGAAAAAGATTCCGCCCGTGCTGTCTCTATTCTAAAACTTTATCCTTAAGTCAGCTTTCAGTTATTGTGCAAAAAGCATCTATCTACCTATAAACTATCTGAATAAAGAAGTTTTTAAAATTCCATCCTTTTCAAAGTGAATATCAGTCATCACTTGTGTCTCACGCAGCTTGTGCTCGAAATGACGTCACGTCTCATAGCAACTCTGCAAATAAACAACAAACCAAGACTTTTGTTCGCATGGCAAAATTTGCATCACAATATGGTATTCGCTCACCTATTGGTCTTCAGCAAACTGTTTGTTTTTGCTTAATACGTGTCCCGGCAGCGGGAAAGTCTTGAGAAACTAAGTTGCATTGCCGGTTCAAATCTCACTAGAATCAAAATGATTCATTTGAAATACACGTAAGCTTTAATATATCATAGCCATAGCCATAGGTACTAGTAAATTTCTGCCTCATTCTGAAAATGTACTAAAATTTTCTTAGTTTTCGGCCAATCTGAGCCTCGTTGTTCTTATAAAGTTGTTTTTCTTAAAAAAATGCTCAGCTTCCAAAGTCGAAGAGAACTATTTATATATATTCGAATTAAATGAGTTTTTCCAAGGTTCAAATGTTGTTCTTAATTTTTTGGTGACTTCAGCCCGGCCAGAATACTGAATATATAATACGAACTATGGACTACGGAGTGCGAACTATGATTGAGTTTAACAGTTTGACCAATTCGATGAACCAAACCTTGTATTTCCTTTACATTGGTGGACTTTACCCGTAATGTGCCACGTTGTAGAGTCTTTCTGACAATCGCGATAGCCACTAGTACTTAGGTCTTCAAGTTCAAGGCAATATTTCCCAGAAGGAAAATCATTGGGCATTGCAACTAAAACTTACCGCTACAGGTAACACTTCTAATTATCAAGAGAACACTGATTGCTTTGTGAATGAATGGTTCCATTTTTCTCCATTTCTCCAATATTTACCACTAGCACTAAAAAGAGAGTAAATTGATAAGTTTCTTCACACGGTCTTACTGACTGACGGAGAGAAGTCACGGGGATATCGCTAGACTAAAGGTCTCGCAAAATGGATTGAGCCATGCAAAGAATGACTTTGGCAGCTCATACTTTAAAAAAGAAAAAATATGTTTGGTAACTATGCCTTTTGGGAAATACTAACTAGTCAAGTATTACTGGATAGTGTTAAACAAATGGAAATATTTCACATTCTAGACGGATATCCATCGTAAATTAGTTCCAAGAAAACGCTTGTGAATTTCTATTTACCGACTAAGTACAAGTGAAAGAGAAAAGATCATACGAATTTCAAAATCTTGTTGTTAAGTACCAAAAGCACAGATTCTAAAGTCTCGGACTGATGGAGTCAATTGAAATTAAAATCTTAAGAAATTAGAGACTTGCTGCTGGGGAGAAATGTTTCTCTCACAGTTGTACGTCATACATCTTAGTCTCTATAAAAACTTATTACTTTCTAATGTACCATCTGTGCTGTTGAAACTGTATGAAAATTTATTTCTTTTCACTATTTTAAAAAACGCTAATTGAAAGTAACAATTAACGACTCGCATTTTGTTTATTGAGTATCACGGAATAGCAATAACATGTTTTCATCTTTTTATCCCCATTCACTAATTCGACGAAAGATGAAAAGAAGTGATAATGAAGTGATCTGTTTGGGTCAAATGAATAAAATCTAAATTTTTGAATCGGGTAGAAATTTCTATTTTTAAAAGCTGTGTGACACTTTATTTATGACCGTAACCCATATGCCACATTGCAATGCATTTCAACTCGCTTGCTTTCTAAACCAGCCAAACGTGTGACCAATCGTTCGTTCCCCGTATAATACCTTCAAAACGTATTTAAGGTTGTATCGCCATATAGTTGACATTTTGGTCAGGAAGAAGGACGTAATATTATTCTTGCGATGAGGATCAGTCTGAGCCAGTGATTCCACGTCAGTTATATTATGAAAATATATATCCCACGCAAAACTGTAAACTACTAACGTCGGAGTAAAGCTCTTGTTGACGATATTCTTAGAAA
>JAOTRI020153402.1:0-20411 GCA_028564885.2 Zoanthus sanctaehelenae
CGCGGGCACTTTCTGCCCCCCCCCCCTTCCCGCCCGGTCTGAATAGGGTTAAATTAGTTATTATTTCCATTCTATCATCACTCCATGGAGAACGCCAATTTGATTGTTTTGAAGAGTTTTTTTGTGAAAATATCTCCATACTTGTCATAGAAAGTTCTGCTTTTTGATTAGTTTATCGGCTATGTAATTTTTTCCAATAAATGCTTTCAACCATAAAAGAACCTCAAGTGTACCGTTTTGCAAACTGACAGTTCTAACAATTTTTACAGAACTGACGAGGATTAATTTTGTGGTAAGAAAATGGATCTTGATTTTTTTGTAAGCTTCTAATTGACAATGACAATAATGATGATATAATATATTTTTTTTATTTTGTTTTTAGACATTGAATTATAGCTCGCGTTTCTGAGGTTGTTTGCATAGCGGCTAACGGAAATTTATAGGCCGAGTTATTTATTTTGTGATACAAGCATAACATTTGTCATAAATCAACTTTAGACCCATCATTATGAATCCGAACATTAGGTAGCCGGAGTAATATAAACGCGTGTGTACGCGTCTATTTGTACTAAGATTTATTTTTGTACTAGGAAAATTATTTTGCACAGAGGAATTTTTGTTTTTGACTCTTTTTGGCCACTGTTAATAAAAATTGCATGACATCTACAGAAATTATCGACACATTTTTATTTTATTCATGTAGTACCAACAGCGCTTGTTAGTCTTTCTTGCTTAGTTTTTCTCAAAGCATTTGTTTATTGTGTCTCTGCTTAAAGGAAAGCTATATATTAGTTGTTTCATTATCAGCATCAACGGCAAGAAATAAACGTATTTAAGCATTTTTCAACATATGAAATCAAATATACCATTGTCTATCATCAAATAAGACATTCACAATTCTATTTCTACTCTCGGCTAATTCCATTTTTCTAAACAAAATACGTATACTTTACCAAACAACATAAAGTTCAGAAAGAAAGGGTGAAATACAGTTATTCTTGTTTTAGTGTTAGTTAAGGTGGGTCACTAATTCAAAATGTTAAGTCTAATTATAAACTCTAACCTTTAAAAAATAAATAATATATTACTTCTTTAAACTGATCCAGCCGGAGAAGCCGGCGTTGGTATACTAGGGGGGGTGCAAATCCTGTGTTTCATCCTCTATAGACTCAGAGATGGCTGGGCTAATCATGGTGAAACTTTCAAGGATTGTTCAGGGCAATAGTGTGCACGTCCTCGGCCAAAAAAATTAGGGCTAGCGAATATATCATTTGTTTTCTATTTCCAACAGACAGATTGCTCTAGGTTGGTGGGAATTCTGTGCTTTGGCCTCTATAGACTCAGAGATGGCTAGGCCATTCTTGGTGAAACTTTCAGGAATTGTTCAGAGCAATAGTGTGCACGTCCTCGGCTAAAAAAAGATTATGGCTAGGATAACTAGGCTTGAGGACTTCGACTTACCAAATTGAATAAGCAATTATTTGGAATAAATAAAACTTAAGAAAAATAGTACTTGTGTTCAATTAAAAAATCTTTTTAATGAATGTGTGTTCTGGCACTGCACTCGGACAAGGTGGCGGCTGGAGGATCGTCGCTCTTGATCTTAGCGACGCTTACTTGATTTCAATATGAGTTATCTCGATCCAGGCGCTAGCGCTAAAATGTGAAAATGACTTATTTTAACAATAGTTAATTCAAAAGAAAATGTTAATCGGTTGTTAATCAGGAAATTTGAGGATTCACATTTTGTAGAATGGCGCTGTCCAACATCATATGTTGCATGTAAATAGAACCGTGACTGGTGTGCCCAACGATTATTCGACGTACAAGAATCTGTAAAACCTCCATCTTGTACTTCCAAGCCTATGCTATTCGTTGTTCTAAATACACGGTCTGTGAGAAATAAACTGTGGCTTTAAAGGATTTAAATGTAGAGTTTGGCGTCAGCATTTTTGCTTTTAGGGAGTCTTTCAAATGACTCGGATAATAAATTAATTATTTGTGACACTTGTCCTACTGGTTATGAATTTCATAATGTGGCTAGAGAATCTAGTGGAGGTGATGTCGGCTTATTATACAAGAAAAGGATACGCTTTCAGAAGCAACCATGTTTCAAGGCGAAATTAAGCTCGCTCGAATTCACCTATTTATTTGTTGTATGGTTCTTCAAGTCTGCGTGTTGTTGTTGTCTATCGCCCACTGAGAGCAGAATTCCTGTTCTTCGACAATTTTCTTACCCTTTTGGAGGCTTTGGTGCTCCCTAATGGTTCTCTGTTGATAGACTAAGACTTTAATTTTCATGTTCAAGATTATAATGACAAGACAGTTTTCCATTTTTTTGCAACTTCTTGAGACATTTAATTTGAAAAGGCAAATCTGGGAACCCGCACATAAGAGTAACCATACGTTAGATGATCACTAAGGCTGGTGAGAACGTTGCTGGTCATTTCTGTGTAAGTGATCCTGTGCTCTTTGATGATTATGCTGTGCCGTGCACTCTAACTCTCCTTAAGGTTCCGTTCGGAAAAAGACGGCTTTACTATCGTAAACTAAAATCTATTAATGTTTCAAATATGCAGAATGATATTGGCAATTTATGAATTATGCGCGGGTGAATGACGTGTGATTGTTCTGGTTGATCAGTATAACTCTTTATTATCATCACTGCTAGACAAGCACGCCCCTCTAAATGAGCGCATTGTCACCTGCGATCAGAGGCACCATGGTATAACGATGAGATCAAGATGCAGTAGTGCTTGCGCAGAAGGCTTGAGCAAAGCTGGCGGGGTTCGGCAATGACTTTTGATCGTATTAGTATGTTCATCAATGAAATACTTTGAACCAGCTTTCAGTATAAAATGAGGTATTAGTCTGGACTCATTGAAGAAAACAAATCTGATCAGAAGAAGTTGTCTAGCGTTATGGACAAGTGGCTGCATTTAAAACTCGAGAAAAAGCTACCTGCCTGCCAACTTTCTAAAGGGATTTGTAGACTGTTTAGTGGACAAAATTAATAATCTGAGATTAGTACTGGGCTACGATCACCTATCACTGTCTGACATGCTTAGTGATATCAAAATAAAGTCTTGTCAACTAGATCCTCTTCCTGCCACTCTTTTCAAACAGAGTCTTGAAAACTTATTACCGGTTTTGAAACGGATTTTGAATTTATCGTTAACTCATGGAATAATGCCTACATGTAAGAAAAGTATCTGTGATGGTTCCACTACTGAAATAATTATCACTAGGCACTGAGCTGTTTCCAAAGTACAGGCCCATATCCAATCTTACGTTTACTTCTAAGTTATGCGAGAAGGTAGTTGCAGTCCAAGTTATCAAATACAATGTAAAAATAATCCTTTTGAGCTTTTTTAGCCAGCCTACAAGGTGGGGCATAGTACTGAATCCTCTTTATTGAGAATGTAGAATGACATCTATTGCTCTATTGATGGTAACAACAATGTGATCCTCGACTCGTCTGCCGATTTCGATATAGTGAGTGAACCATCAGATATTGTTAAACAGGCTATATAATTACTTAGGGATACAAGGTGCAGCTTATCGATGGTTTACCTCATATCTTATGGACAGAACGCAGCTTGTTTCCACTGAAAAGAAAAGACCAACCATTCGTCCATTTGCATGTTAAGGAAGCATGATCATATCTCTTCCGTTTTAGTGGAACTTCAATGGCAGCCCATTGAGCAGAGAATAGAATTTAAAATTGTATTATGTCTTTAAAGTAATTAAGGATATGGCACCGTCCCACCTTCTAAACAAACCAGTAGTTTTAGGTCAGGAAACAAAAAAAACTTTAAAAGTTCAGCCATATAAATTGAAGTTCAATGGTTATAGGGCATTATATGTGTGCGCCCTTAAGTTATGCAATGCCTTGCCACTAGGGATTAAAGAATGCAAGTCTATTTTAAGATTTAAAAAGGCCCAGAAAACAAATCTTTTTAAGATTGTTTTTTTTTTTTAAATAGTGTATTTAACATTAATACCTCACATTTTTCATTAACGTTTTATTTATTATTATTATCATTACCATTGTTGTTTAAACAAGTGTAGATATTTTTAACTTTCTAAAGCGCTTATGGACTTATAGGGAATAAGCCCTATATAAATACATTTTATTGTCTTTATTATTTATTTATTATTATTATTATCATTATTATTATTACTATTATAATTATGATACTAAAGATGTATAATTCACAATGATTTGATTATGTGGTCCGTGTAAATAAAAGCAAATGGCGAACACATAATGTCAAAGGTCTCTTTTTTGCCTTCCAAAGCATTATGAATTTTGTTTCGTTTCATACCATCCTGACGAGCATCCTGGAATCAGATTTTGGAATCTGTGGCAATGTTCTAAAATAGTTTACTGTAGGTCATATTTGACTGGAAGAGGACAGTGTGTAATTGTTAATCGGCAGTCCTCCAAGACCTTCAGTTTGATCTGTGGTGTTCCTCAGGGAAGCTGAGGCTGTTTGAGGTTGTTCAGACTAGTACTCGTAAGCTGCTCAAGATCACGCAATAAAAGCAATTGAGAACTGCATAATTGATGTTAGGGCCTGGTTAGTCTCACACAGGTTGATGTTCAATGATTCAAAGACGGAAATTTTTATCAGTTATCGGAGGTTACCATAAACATATTAGGAATCTTGGAGGCTGGTTTGATAACCAAATATCTATAAGTATTCATGTAGGAAAAGTTTGTTGTAACAGCAAAATAGAAATATAACTAACTTGTAATGAAAATGTAAATTCTACATCGTAAAAAAGAAAATACTTACTGATGTTTTAGACGTCTGTTACTTTTCTTGACTTCTCAGTCAGTATTTCTGACAATCATCTTAGCACCAGTGTTCATTATAAACCCACCTAATCTCACTCTTATTTACTTTATTCTTCCTTTTATTCCAAGAATACTAAAAACGATATTCCGTTTTGGCAGTTTCTTCGTCTCCGTCGTATATCTAGTGATGATATTGATTTTTCGAACAAATGTTCTGATGTGCGCTCTTTTTTTCTTAACCGTTACTACCCGGCCCACGTTATTAATGATGCCTTCCGTAAAGTCCCAACCATATATCGCGCCTCCGCCCTCGCCCCTAATTCTCGTACTTCTAATAGTTACATCCCCTTTGCCCTTACCTATTATCCTTTTAACAATTCAATTAACGGCCTATGATTAACCGTAATTTTTCCTTGCTAGAATCCAATTCTATCACTTCGAATATTTTTTAATTAACGCCCTCTTTCCTATTTAAAGTGTGATCAAAACCTTCGCTCGTTTTTAGTTAAAGGCGCTTTTCATTCTATAAAAGAACCTGGCACTTTTCATTGTTCGCGTCCAATTTGTTCTACTTGCGTCTACATTGTTTCACACACTCACATCACTGGTCCTAAATCATCACTTAACATAATTTAAATGTTTTACTTCCATTGTTGTTTATTGTATTAAATGTTCTCGTTGTAATTTTTTATACACTGGCGAAACTGGCCGCCGTTTAGGTGATCGTATTGGCAAACATATTCATGATGTTCGCATAACGATTCAACTACACCAGTTCCCCAACACTATATTTTGCTTAACCTTTTTCTTTCAGATTTTATTGTTTTTGGCTTATCTTTGGTTAGCGGCGACAACGATTTCCGCAAAACCAAAGAGATGCGACTCATTCACGGACTGAATACACTTAATCGCAGTAGGATGAATGGAAGCTTCACTTATTTCTAATTTATTCCAGTTCATGTATTTTTTTCTCCGTTCGTTGTTTTTCTTTCCATGGCCACTTTGTTTCTATTGGCTAGTTTTTTATGTCCCTGCCTAAATAAACTCTATATTTTCATTACGAAACTGTAGTAAGGCTATAATGGGGATTTATAATATTTGGCAAATTAAGAAATACCTGTCAGTAGAATCTACAAAGTGTTTAATTCATGCGTTTGTTACTTCACATTTATATTTTTGCAACGTTCTTTTATATAAGCTTCCACAGTATCAATATGACCGACTCCAGAAAAGTCGTAATGCGGCGGCTCAAGATCGGTTCCTTGCTTAATGTCTAAATTACTCATATCACCCCAGTTCTTAAGGAATTTCATTAATTGCCAGCAAAATTTAGAGTGGAATTAATAAGGTTGCACTTTTAGCTTTTAAAACGTTGAATGGCCTGGTGCCACAATATTTATCTTGAACTACTTGCTGTTCAGCCTAGAACTAAATAAAGCCTGCGCTCTGATTCTGAGACGTTTCTTGTTATCCCAAAGGCGACTAGAAAGTCTATTGGCGATCGTGCCTTTTTCTAGGCTGGGCCAGCAGTATGGAATTCTTTACCATCTGAGAAATTGCAGGAACATTGACTCTTTTAAAGTACAGTTAAAAACATTTCATTTTAAAAAAGCTTTTAATTTTTAATTTTATATTTTATTACTATATTAGTCTTTTTATTGTATATTTATTTTTATTAAATTTTCAACCTCGAATATGGCGTTTCTAGCGTTCTAATTGGCTCACTCAATCGCGGTTATCAGCTCATATACCGAATGACTATAATTTTTTATATGGAAACTAACACAGTTTTTTGCTATTTTCAAGTGTCGAAAAGTTTGGAAAACTCATGAAATCTAATAAAACAATTATTCCATTCGCTCTTGTTGGATATGAGATGTTTATAGCCAACTCGGTGCTACCTACCTTGTTGGCTATTTACCACCTCATATCCAACGCGCGCTCTTGGAATAATTGTTGAAAATATTTTGTACAAATTGTAAAGCGCTTTAAAATATAATAATAGTTAAAGCGCTATATTAAATGTAATAAATTATGACTATTATTTATTTTTATCTTATACTAACTAGAGACTATAATTTCCATGTTAATATTGAGGACGAAACAGATGCGAGGACATTTTTGAATTTCTTTGTGTCAATGGGACTGAAGCAGCATGTTGATGTACCAACTTATGTATTCGGGCATACACTTAATTTAGTGATCACGCGTGAACAGGATTGAGTCATATCCAGTGTTCCTGTAGCTAACCAGTATCTTTGAGATTATGCATCGTTTTTGTGTTACAAGAATAGTAAGTTACCGTCTAATCAAGGTAACTGACATTGAGGCCTTGCGCCAGGATCTGAGGACTTCTGAACTTTGTACTAGAGAATATATTGATCTAATGGAGATGACATCTAGTTATACCTCGACACTAAGATCACTACCAGACAAGTATGCGCCAGTAAAGAAAAAAAATGGTAGTTAGTAGGCAACGTTTTCTTTGGTTCAACAGTGATATTAAGAGTGCTATAAGAGCAAGGAGAAAGGCAAAGAGAAAATGGCTGAAGACAAAATCCCTGCAAGACTTGCACACTTTCAAAGATGCGCGAAATTGTGCAACGTTTGTTATGAATAGCGCGCGCTGTGAGTATTTTATTAATCTCATAGTGGCGAACAGTTCAAATAAAACGCGCCTATTTCCGTACCACCAAGTCACTGTTATGTGAACCATCAGAGGTCTCATTTCTGGTTCACATAACTCCAAATAACCTTGCCCGCTTGATCCAATTCCCACATCGATAGTGCTAGACCTTCTGGATAAATTACTTCCCGTAATTGCAAACATGATCAATTTGTTATTGAAACTGAGGAGTTCTCTAAATGCTGGAAAGAGGTTCTGTTAAAACCGCTGCTTAAAAAGTCCGGACTGGATGATACTTTTAAGAACTTTTGTCCAGTTAACAACCTTTCGAATGTTAGAATATAATCGAGCAGCTCGCTCATAAATCTATGGGCATGTTTAATTACAACTTTGTAGTAACTTTATTAAGAATGAGATTAGTAGCCGAAGGCTAAATTACACTCATAAAATATAAAACCTGTGCATAGGGTATAAGATAAAATCTAGCTATAAATAATTAAATTCTAATGCTCTTGAAATCAATGAAATAAATAAGGAAAGAGCAAGGTTCCACAAGTTATTATCAAATGTTTAAATATGAACATAAATATGAATATTTCTAATATAACATATTAATTCTAATACTTCTAAAAACATCATGAAATAAATAAAGATTAATCAGAGTTCCACAAGTCTATCATCCAAATATTCAACTAAGTACATGTTTTCATAGTGATGGATTAAAGTTCTCTTGATGTTGGTTTCCATGCCCTTGCTGCTTGGTATGCGAATTAAATTGTTTATTGAGTATTTTGTCTTGCAAACGGGGATCTTAAAACTTGGGCCAGCTGCTGCATGTAGATCTTGTTGCGTATGGATTGTTATAAAGTTCATGGCGAAGTTCATGGAGTTTATGTGGTTATTTTGCGTTGACACAAAAAATAATTTGTAGAGGTTTTCAAGTCTCTCCTTCACTCGTGGAGCCCTTGCTTGTAAGCAGGTGTCTTGGTAACTGTGTATCTAGCTCTCATCGTTCGCCTTTGCCAGAATCAAGTTGTTCTAATAGGTACCTTGGAATGCTGTAAAACCATGCTAGGCAAGCATATTCAAGGTTTGATCTGATGCAAGTTGTATAAAACGTGACTAGGTCTTGTTCAGCAACAAATGCTTTTAAAGAATTCTCTTAAAGGCCTTCTTAGTTAAAAACCCAAATTAGTTTTCCACTTTAAACTGGATGAGATAATTAGGCACAATAATTTATAAGATGATACTCGTTCAATCGGGCTGTTATCGATTGTAATGTTAGTGATAGTGGGTATTTTCCTTTTGAAGCAGATTAGCATTTCTTTGAATTGGTGAGATTTAACTCTATTCTCCTTTCATGAACTTCACAACAGATATCATTGGAGCTTTCTTGAATAGAGTTCGAAATGTCGGCGTCGGCACGGAGAGTTTCACCAACAGTGATGCTATCTATGTACTTTGGGCCCAGGAAACTGGCTGTAGAATACCACCAGGAACATGTTTCTACTCGAATGAAATTCTATCAAAGGAAAGTTTTTGGGATTGCCCAGTCAGGAAACTGGCATGTTCTTGACCAACGCGGAATGAAAGTCAAATTGGCTTACTGTGCCTATCAAGATGTTATGGTCCACTCTTTCAAAATCTCTATCAAATCCTTTGCAGATTCTCACTATATCGTTCGGGTCATCAGTTGATGAGAGTAGAAAGTTTATCAAATCCACCACTGCAGAAGTAGTTAATGAGACTTTAACAGAAACAAGGTGACGCTCATACAACGATGATCCAACTTGTTGAAGAAGCAAGGAGTTTAGTTGTCTCTCATAAAAGATTGCAAACCGGTGAAATTAGTGGAATTGATTGTAGGTCTTTCTATGGGTTTTGGGCAAGGGATTTATTAGGAACTGGACAGATCCTTAACCTTAGTGCTGCTTTTAACACTCTTCAGCATGGCACTCTCCTAGAGCAGATAAAGATGAGGTTTGGTGTGAAGGGCAAGGTACCCAATTGGTTTGCGTCGTATCATGCGAATCGGTCACAGCGTGTCTCTGTAAATGGGTATCTCTTGTCAGCGTTTTCAGTAAAGCAAGGAGTTCCACTGGGAAGCTTTTTCAGACCTCTTCTGTTTACAGTGTATAAAAGCAAGCTGCTTGAAATCGTTAGCAAGCATCTGCCAAGTGTGCACTGCTATGTCGATGACACTTAATTATACCTGGCGTTAATTCCCTCTATGCCAGGGGATGACGAGATTGCGCTCAATGCTATACGCGACTATACTGATGACTTTAAGATCTGGATGTGTAGGGATAAGGTAATGCTAAATGTTGACGAGACTGAACTAATGCTCATAGCTACCAGGAAGTGATTACATAAACCTAACATGCATGGATACTTTGAGTGTTGACTTCACAGCGAAATCTGAAGTCCGTAATCTAGGATCATGGTTTGATTGTCATTTAAATATGTTTTCCCATATAAATAATTATACTATGCGCCGCGGCTTTTTACCATTTACACAATATAACTCGTATCCGTGGGTTTTAAGATTTAGACGCAACTAAAGTGCTTGTGCATGCGTTTGCCACTTCGCGCTTAAACTATTGTAATAATCTTTTATATGGCCTCGCAGCCTCTAATCTTAACAAAATTCAGCGCGTCCTAAACGCTGTCGCAAAGCTTGTCTGTCGAGTGCCGCCACGTCACTCTTACGTAAAGCCGCTGCTCTATGGGCTGCATTGGTTTCCGTTTAAGCAGCGAATTTATTTTAAGATTTTATTGTTTGTTTTCAAGGCCATACTGATGGCAGCGCACCAAATTGTTTAAGTGAGCTGGTAGCGATTTCAAAAACACATAAAAGGCGTTATAATCTAAGGTCGTCTTCAAATGGTTTGTTACTTGTGACAGCAGTTCGTAGATATAGAGTAACACTGGATGACAAATCATTTCAGGTAGCTGCCCCGAAGCTATTGAATGCAATTCCTCGTGAAATTCGTTCGATCACTGATTTCAAGAGTTTTAAGTGCCTTCTGAAGACATATCTGTTTAACGAAGTTTTTATTGATATTATTCATATATCTATTTTACTATTTATTTTACTACTATCATTTTTATTTCGTTACCTTATTTCACAATTAGATTAGTTAGGTTTCAATATTCTTATTGTAATGTATATAATTTTAATGTAATGCGTATTTGATCAGTTTAATGTAAAATCTGCAATAAAAGAAATTGATTTATTATAATAGTACTAGTAGTAGTATTACTATTCTTATTGTTTTTTGTTAACCTCGACCGAGGCTTGTGAGACTCACGGTTCGCAATTCATTTTTCAGTTGCACACTTTCTAATTACTAGTTAAAATACTTTAATTTCAATTACGGTTTGTTTTTTAACCTACTTTAGCACAGCCTGTGTCCTAAATTTGTGGTTAGAAAAGAAAACTTAAACACGATTAACTAGTCGAACTTTATGAAATAATCAATACTAACAATAACAACAGGGTGCTGTCGGTTCAAGCAGCTAACGGTGACTGTTTCAGATTTGTGACCTACGAAAACTTTTGATCAACAATATTCGCAAACCTCAGTATAGTAATTGCGTCAGCTTTAGAAGCAAGAGAATTCTGGTTCGATCCCGGGCTCAAAACCGAGTTGAAGTATTTTTCCTTGTAAATTTATAGGTTAATGCTTCGTTAGTTACCCGATTAAAAGTTTGCAGCCGAGTAAAGAAGCAAGTGAATTCATCTCACCCCTAAACCTCATCCATGAGATAAAAAGGCGGATCTTTTCAGATTATAAAGGATAAAGTGGTCGATTTCCTTTGTGTTTTTTTTAACCTTTCCACCTTAAACGTCTCATTTTGTGTTTCTTTGTATCGAACAATAAAAGTCTTTTTGAGTTTTTTGAGTTTCAACATAGTGGTTTAATTAAACGTCAGTGGACAGTTAGGTTAGCATTAAAATAAATTGTAATCGGTGCGTATTACGTCATGGCCTGATTTCTCACCAAATTTTATCCTTTTATCTGACGTTCAGATTTCTGTGATACAACTTAAAAAGTTCTTCGTCATTAACAATATTTTAAGGAATAAAATCATTCATTAGCAAGCATGACAAAACATAAATTTTCTAGGAAATCTACTGCGCATTTAAAAAATTGCTATGTGGTCGGCCAAAAACAATAGGAATGGAACATTCGGCTCAGTTCAGTAGCTGTTTTGGGGGAAGGAGCTGGAAAGGACTGACAAAAACGTTTTATAGGAAGCTAGATTATGAAACGGATACTCTAAATTATTGTCTATAGTTAAACAATAAGATTGAGAACTCCATTGTCAAACAAACTTATATCATCTCCGAAGTGTTTATAATGAAAACAAAGATGTAATGCATTACATTGGCCTTTGACCTGTTTTAGCTTCAAGTATATCAGATATTATGTTGATATATTACATTGGCGACGAGGAAGGCAGCAAATAGCTTGCCGATCCCAACATTTGATGAAGCTGGAGATCTGGAGGTCTTCATTGAACTATTAGAGTGGACATTGTGGGTATAACAAGCGTGAGCAAGAAAGTGAATTTGTTACTTTGTGGGTTAACAGGCCTGCAATACCAAGTTCTGTTACAGATCTAGTTTCGCCCGATGTGCCAATATTTAAAGAATACGAAGAGTTGGTTGAAGCACTACAAAAGCACTACGACGCTCAGCGTACCGCAAATGTTCTAATTTATTGATTTTCGCCAAGAAATCAATTTTACATTACTCACACGAAACAACATTTCCAAAATCTTTATAAGTGAATGATCTTAATGCTAAATTTATCATATCGAGAAGGCCTTACAATTCTAAGAAAAAGTTAGAGTTTTAACATATTTACACAGCAGAAATCTAGCACCTATATATATTTTAAAGTTTGAAAAGTTTGGTTTCAAGAAGGTGCTTGAAGGTTAATTAAGCATAAGAAACTACAGTCTACACGGAGAAACAGGTCGATATAGTACACCAAAGCTTGAACAAAAATGTAGCTTTTATTATTTTTGGTACCACAAATTTGGGTGAAGAAGAAAAATATTTTCTCTTTAATTATAAATTATTACAAAATCCAAAATAAAATATTATTTGCATTTTCTATCCAGCTAAAGCAGTAGTACTAATTCATTCCTTTCCATCGCGGCAGCGCTGTGGCTGAAGTCAATTAGCCGACGATTGATGTGCATATGCCATAAGTGGTTATCCAAGCGCCGCACAGTCAGTCAAGCAGTCTTTTCGTGCTCATCATTTAAGGTTTTGGGAAATTCACACATCAATCGAACAATTTTTTATCAAATAATTTCTCATTTTTTTCAGAAAACTATGATATATGAACAGCCTGCATTCCCCGGGGAAAGTGACATGATATTGAAAATAGTCCTGAAGATGTTGACAAATTGATATTCACAGCAAATTAATTTATATCAGACTCTTCATTAATATACGTTGAACAACATCTAAATATGTAACAATACTAGATTGACTACGGCAGCACTCTTTTGATCATTTTTGATGCCAATACGCTAATTTATGCTTTGTTTTTGACTTAAAAGTGAACCTCAAATCGTCACATTAGATTATTTCCTGTTATTTGCAAACGCATTGTTTTGCTTCAGTTACATAAGCCAATCAATATTGCTCTTCACACGGAAATTTGCTATTGAAAAATTCGAGATTCGCTCGTCTTGTTGAGCCAGTAATGTGCAGTTGGGATTGAAGACTCCAGCCGCCAATATATAAGAGATCGAAACATTTTTTGCCAGCTGAATCATAGACTCTTGGGACGACAGCGTAATAACTGTGGTTAACAATCCGTGATTTCTTTAACACTATTTTTGCAGGTTTTATGGAATGATTTTTATAACGTTGTTGTGGATCATACCAATTTTAACGACAGCCGAAGATTGTCCACTTCCAATCCCTAACAATGTAGCCAGAGTGAATTGTTATGGAAAGCAAATTACGAACATTCCTAAGCTCCATCCAGGACTCGTGTATGTGTAAGTATTGGTCAAGTTTTAGTTTTTTATGTTGTATGAGAAAACGACAGTAAATTACGGTCTTGGGATAAAAGAGCTATACATGTGACAACTTTTGTGTTATTTCATTTGGCTTGTCTTTGGGCCAACTTTCTAGTCGGTTCTTTTATGTTTTTGTGAGGAAAGATTTACGATCGATTAAAGTAGAAAGGGCCTATACAGTACTTATTGTGTTAAGAATATACCCGGATCTACCATAGGCTGTAAAAAGTTTAGTCAAAGATAATTAATAAACCAATCAGCAAGCATAGAAGTAAAAGTTCAGCAGTCATATGTTGTCAACTCTACTACAAGTACTTGAAAGTCCATACAGCAGCTAAGCTAAAACTGAAACAAATAATTAGAATATATTGGGAGTTTTTGCAAATAGAAAGTAGACTTTAGAATACCCCGACACTGCCTTTAATGACATGGTGATTAATTCTGCGCATTGCTCGTTCTATAAAAACAAATGCGCAGAATTACATTAACTACAGTGTCGGGGTATTCTAAAGTTGCTCCTAGAAAGTGAAGTGCTGCGAGTTGATGGTGATGCATGCAAATGTGTTTCGTTATTAAAATATTATAGAAAACAGTGTGAAAAATATATTAAAAAGATATCTTTGATGCCAAGAGTTATTTTAAAAGCTCCATACATTTCCGTTTCGTACTGAAACAGGAAATGGGAAGTCACGAAATTATGAGGGTTTTTTTACATTTTCAGAACGATATTTACGCAAACATAAGAGAAAGATTGGGAAGGATAAATGGCAAACGAAATGATAAATTTCCTTTTTCTTTATCTCAGTATAATCTGAAAACGTTGGGGCTTTAGCTTCAGATGTTCTTAAAATGTCTCATATAAATAACAATGGTGAATGAAAATATGTAATGGATTTTTAAAAAAAAGCGGATAAATTGAGATACATAGAGCATAAGAGAAACTTATAAATCCTACAAAGTACTATAGTATAATCTCCACTTATTTTACCCCAACAAAAACTGAGCTCTCGCCATTCCTCAACCACGGGGTTTTTTCAGCATATATATTCTTAAATTCTTACCAATACTAAGTTTGGTTTTACGTTGACTGCACTTGTGCAGTCGACTAGGAGATATTGTCAATCTCGCTTTCAACTGCACCAATAATTGGAATAAGATTAAAATGTTGCAAGTAAAAGTGCCAGCAAAAGTAAGAGGAAGAGAAGCGCATTGCGGAGAGTTCATTAAAACTCGTGTAGTAAGTATTTTTGACATAAAAATGTCCAAAAGCTTTCTCTATTGAAAATGTCGGATGCTTTCTCAAAATAAATGTTATTTAAAAGATAAATGCTGTTGTCAATTCCAATTCAGAGAACACTGTATTATCACGCGAAGCCATTGGACTGGTATAAGACTTAACTTTTACGAAACCTGCTTGATTTTGTTTTGAGAAAGTTTTTGGAAAGTACTACGCAACAAAAGTCGCCAACCATAAACCATCAAGCCCTGCAGGTGGTGGAGAGAGGTCATGCAAGACGATCGCTGGGATGACTCCTGCTACTGGTGGTAAAGACATTCGCTTGCATCTCCATCTTGACGGAACCGCGGCGCATTCTACTCTAGACATTGCAAATATTATCTACGCGGCTCTTCTCAATCCAAAGCAGGTTTATATTCCGTTTGTGTGTCTTCCTCCATTTTTCAATGACTCTGAAGGTTTTAATGGTCAGTTTATCAGAGGTCTACAAAGCCCCTTTAGCGGCTGAATCCTAGAAAAGCCGGTGGTCCTGACTGCATTAACAACTAGCCCCTTCGAGAGTATGATAACTTTTTAATTTTCCCCGTCCACGATATCCTAAAATCCTCATTTGCTGAGCAAAAACTCCCTCGGCCCTGGAAGGACGCTGACGTTATACCGTTGATGAAACTAGAACCTGTGACCATCATCGCCAAGCACATCAGAACTATCCCTCTAACATCAGCCTTGTTTAATTTTGCAGAGGACTTTGTTGTTCTCAAACACGTAAGGCCTGAGGTCTTGAAGGTGATTGATCCAGACCAATTCAGCGCAATCTCCACATCCTTAACTCTTCATACTCTAAACTCAATAGTGAATACTTGGGCTTAAGCTACGGACGGGACTGGATCTGCGGTGCGTGTTGTGCTATTATATTACAGGAAGGCATTCGACCTTGTGGATCACAGTCGTCTGGCCGCAAAGATTATTGGTTTGCGCATCCCTCGCGGGATTGTGCGTTGGGTCTGCGATGTTCTTAAGGATAGACTGCAGCGTGTAATACTCTCAAGTGACTGCTTCTCTGAATGGGGTGCCATACAATTCAAGTACCTCAGGACTATGACTATACCATGTTTTACAACGCTCAAATTCCCATTTTTTATACAATTTCCATTGTACAAGTTTTGCAACTTCGTCTTGTCTCCATTTTTTATAATCATTTTGTGCTAAGTCTGGGCATTCATTTAAAATATAAACAATAGTTTTCAAATTTTCAACACATTTAACAAATAGTCAAAATAACTTCCTTGTATACGTTCTTTCCGATATTATTTGTGGATTGGACAAGATAGGAGCTGGATGTGCTGGATAGGAAGACCAGAAAACTACTGACAATGTACGGAGCACATCACTCCACAGCGCTTATAAAAAAAAAAATCTTTTGGGGAAAGAGGATTAATAGGGGTGAAGGATTGTGTTGATATTGAAAGAAAAAATATTATAGATCATATTTATTATTATTTTCAAAAATAATGAGTGGAAGAAACATAAAGATCAAAAACGTTTCAGAGTAAACGTTGTTATCATTGATCCATTGTGTAGGTTTGATACTAAAACTCGAGAAATGGAAAAGGAAAAATCGGACGGTTATAATTAGCTGAAGTACGAATTAGTGAGGTTATGAAAATTGAAAAAAATGTTCTATTGCACCAGTTATGATTGGCTCGTTGGGAACAAAAACTAACAAGATTTAATTATGGGTAAAGGAAATTGATATACAATGTCAAATAGAATTACTTTAAACGCATGCCTTCAGGGGACTTCAAGGCCGGATTATTCGTAAAGTGATGGACATGTGATATAGACTACTGTTTGCAGTCTGATATCGTATAGATGTTGCCAGAATAGAATCTGAATTAGATTGATGATATATTAGTAATAATGATAATATTAACAATAGTTCTTTTTTTAAGAAATAACGACTTTATTAATGATTCAAGTAAAAAGATAATAATCAGAACAATAATTATTATTTTGTACAATAATAATTTTTAATAATAATAATTTAAAAAGCATAAAATATGATATAAAACGATAGAGCTTTGTTTTCCTATTTACACGATAGTGATGTATATATATAAAACATTTAACTTTTAAAAGAAAATTTAACAATATAGAAAAATATTAATAAAGGCTAAGTTAAGCGGGCTGTGACGTTATCTACTGCAATATCTATATTTATATTGTTATAGGTTCTTCTAACCGATCTTTTTCTTCTAAGGCATAGCAAAGGTGATTGTAGAAGTGCAAAAGAGACTTTTGATCTCACCCATTGCATTGTATTTGCATAGCTTTCTCCTTTCTTAATAGATAATAATTCAACTAAGCGTTTATGATATATCATGCATTCAGTTCCCATTCCACCGTGATTAGTAAGAATTAAAGGAGTAAAAGTCTTTTCTTCCCAAGCGCTGGTCCACTTTCGGAAATATTGTCCTTTATTTGACGTTATCCAGTGAGCCGCTTCCGGTTGCGTCATTAGCAAACCGGACCTGATTTTTGTAGCACTTGATAGTTCTAGTTGTGTAATAAGCGGCTGGAGACTTAAAGCGTACATGCTTATAGCAAGGGGATCACCGTGGGTATTACCCACCAAGAACAAAGAGTCGCGCAGGCTGTCTAAGTATTAATCGCATAAGTTGCTACTAGTAGACACAGCACTCTGATATTGTGCCGTGCTGCAGATCTGTTCAAAGCATTAAAGGCATTAGAGGGGTCAATTAGTAGAACAGCGTCCGTTTCGTCAGTCTCGTAGACGTTACGCATAGCATGAATTGCAGCTTTGCTGCCAGTTTTCAATCCCGTACACACTTGAAGTGAGCCAGTTGCTTCTAGTTCTATGACATCCGATTTTGTTAGCGTCGTCACTTATTTCCCTATAATAATGCGAAAAATATTGCCAACACCGATGGATCTAACTGCTTCCTCTCTCTTGTCAAGCGGGGTTAGCCGGTTAGATAGCAGTGCTTTGACAATGATTGGATCAACATACTCCTTACATAATCTTTTTGCCGTTACAGTGACAATATTACAGAGATCTGTGCCCGACTTTTGAAAGATTTTCACGCCACTCCCGAGGGCCCACCTGAGCCCTTAGTTCTGAGTACAGCATTGCGAACAATTTCATTATCAATTTCGAGAAATACCGAACCTGGTATGTCTTCCACCGGTCCAAAGAGTAAAGATCCTAGGCGGGCTTCTTGTGCCTCTGGGTGTTTTTTCTTAAGCTGTCTCATAAAATCATCAAATAAATAGATAAATGGATTTGCCCTCTTATGATAAGATTAGCAAACACTTTTGCCTGGTTAGGCTGCTCCTTTCTTTTGGAGTTAGTAAGGCACCTCTGTATAGTGCGCCCTTCTCGTAACAGCATATCTATGCTCCCCTCTTTTCACAATGTAAGACGTTTACCCAGGCATTCCTGATGGTCTTTCGCCTTTGATTTCCTACTTGGCTTTTGAAGTCCAATTGCCATTAATATAATAGCTACTTTTAGCGAGATATAAAATCTCTTCCAGCGAGATATAAAATCTCTTCCAGTTTTACCATAAGGGACGTACAAGAAAGGTGGTCAGCCCTTAAGAAAAGAAAAGCATCTGGTCCCTTTAGCATTCTTATAAACATTCTCAAAACTCTAGGTAACGTAAAATCTAAATCCTTAAAATGACTTTTTAATGCTTCGTTAAATTTTCTTTGGTATAGTGCCACAGAATCTTAGATAAGCAAACGTAATTCCGGTTCACAAAAAAGCCCAGCATAGCAAAGCTATCGTCCAATTTCTTTGCTTTCAGTCTTTAACAAAATTCTCGAAAAACTAACGTGCAAAATATTATCAATTTTTTTTAGACAAAGCAATGTATATTTTGACAAGCAATGCGGTTTCCATGCCAGTCGACACTCTACTGATTATGCTATTTTAAGTATTATTGACAAGATACAATATGCTGAAGAAACACAAAACTATTCATGCGGAATCTTTGATACTGTTAACCATAAGATTTTGCCAAAAAAACTTGATTACTATGGCATACGAGGGGTTGCTAATGCCTGGTTCACTTCCTATTTGTATAATCGCCAACAAACTGTAACTATAAACAATTCCACTTTTGATAATGTAACTCTTACTTGTGGAATCCCCCAGGGATCCGTTCTGGGACCGATTTTGTTCTGCTGTACTTAATGATTCTCATTTATGCTCCTCATTGTTTGATTTTCACGTTTTTGCTGACGATGCTAATCTTTTCTATTCTCATGACAATATTAACATAATGAAACAAAATATTAATTATTCAGAACTATATAACATCCGGCATACGTGGCTTTGTATTAACAGACCTCGACAAAAAAGGAGTCCATTGGATTTTATAATACAACTGAACAAAAATATTTTAAAAAGGGAAAACTGTACAAAATAGTTTGGCTTTTTCCTAGATTCTACCCTCTTATGGAAAGACCATGGTGAGTACATATCCAAAAAGATCCGCATCTTATCTAAAATACGCTGCTTTGTCAACTCTCATACTCTTATCCAACTTTATTATGCCCTGATTCAACCTTTTCTTGTTTATAGTTTAATTGTCTGGGGAGGCACTTACCCGGCAACACTTCATCCATTATTCATTCTACAGAAAAAAGCTGCTCGATTAATAACTTTTTCGCATTATGATCAACATGCTAGTTCTTTATTTAATTATCCCAATATCCTTAAACTAAGCTAAGTAATCTTGTAAATTTTCAAACAGTAGTTTTATGTACAGATTTCACAATCAAATATTACTGTCAGTATTTAACAATTGTTGTACTCAAGATAGTCAAATTCATGGTTACAACACAAAACAACAGCAAGAGACTCATACTACTTACCAAGAGCAAAAACAAACTATGGTATTTTTAACATTCCCTTTCAGGAAACTAGGGTTTGCAGTTCAATTTACAACCACCTTAAATAATTAATGAATCTTGGATAATTCAACAACAAGTACAAAAACGAAATGACTAAGAAATACTAATAGCTTTATTATAGCTTCTCCAATACTCTTTACTCTTTATAGGCAATACAAATATTTGTGTTACTTTTTTTTCTTTTTTGTTCATTTCATCTCTTTTTTTATATATAATTATGTTAACCTACGTTTCGCAATAACATATGAATTTACTATTTCTTTGTGCCTGGTTTTTTCAGGGAGGCAGTGTCCCTGATTTAATAACTTTTTCTTTATAAAGAAAAAAAGGTATATGAGAATCAGGGGGTAAATAAACTGTTGTTGTTGTTGTCTCGCGCCATTGTGAATTCTCATCATAAGTTTTATCAATAATTAAGAAATAAAACATTTTTTCTGTGCCTTCATAGAGCTATGAAAACCGATGCGCACGTTTGTGAGAATTCGAGAGCTGATCAGTGAAGCACTCGACTGCGTATTGTGCTTCACTGATCTGCTCGAGAATTCCCCAAACGTGTGCCGAGGTTTTTTATAGCGCTATGGAGGCACAGAAAAAATGTTTTATTTCTTTCATAAAATAATTATTCCATTTTCAGGACTCTGAGAAAGAGAATTACAACCGCGTTGTTATTTGTGTTTATTTCATGATTATTTTACAAAATCTCTTTACGAGGACTAGCTAATACGTCATTTCTATACTTCATTGGCCTATGAGAA
>JAOTRI020153403.1:0-10097 GCA_028564885.2 Zoanthus sanctaehelenae
TAGGTATTTCAAATTAAGCTGAAATACTACTGCTCTAAGCCAATCAAATTGCTGAAATTTCTCATGTAGTAGTATAATGTCAATAATTAATAAAACAGCTTGCACAGTACAATGATCGCTACGAAAGCTAAACTGAGAGTAACATAAAATGCCATGTTTCGTAATAAAATGGATTAGCCACTTATACATACGTTTTTCCAAACAAAGGTTAAATATTGATAATAAGGAAATAGGACGATAATTATTAAGTGTTTGAGCCTTTTATGTGTACAGGTATTACTTTTCCTATTTTAAATTTATCTGGAACCTTGCCAATAGAAAAAGAGTAGTGGAAAATAATCTCCAGCGGCTTAGCAAGATATGTTTTCAACTCTTTTCTTTAAACCCTTCTAATAAGAAGATATTAATTTTAGTTAATAACACCAAACAAAAAGCATATTGATTACTTAGAAATTTTGTATTCATTTTAGAAAAAGTGGCCCAAGTTACGGACGAATTACAAGATGCCCTGTATGAAGAGCAAGGGAGAGTTCGGCAGTTAACTGCAGCTCTTCAAGAAGAAAAGCGCCAAACAGACATGCTTCGCGGCAACCTCAGCAAATCAGAATCAAGAGCTGAAGAGCTTGATAACAGTGTGAGGGGTAATGTGTGTTCACTTCTTTCTTCCGTCTACTATTTTTGTTTACGAATATGCATTCCCTGTGTAGCATTCTTCGCTGCCCATTTTTCTATTTGGCGAAATTGAACATATTATCCAAAAACTTGCTACCAAGATCATCCTCCCTGAACTTTCCTATAATGAGCGTCTTAGTCATTTAAATCTACCCACTCTTCAAGATCTCCGAAATGAGCTGTGTCGTCGCTTTTACAAGACCATAAAGCGACCCGAAGACAAGATCAACGACATTCTACCACCAATTAGCAATCAAGTTTACTATTTACGGAATCCAAGAAAAATACCATTATTCAAATGTAGAACCAAACGTTTTCATATGCAGTTAGAAAATGGGATGCATCTTCTTCATCTATGTATAAACTAACTTTATATGTTAATACATAATCAGATGTATCTTTTTTTTATTAAATTTTCCGTCTGAAATATTGCGTTTCAAGCGTTCTGATTGGTTCCCTCAATCTCGGTTATCAGCTCATACCGAATGACCATATATGGAAACTAACCAAAAATTTCGGTTATCAATATAGTAAAATTTTGCTGTCATTTTCAATTATAGAATGGTTCGGAAAGCTCATTAAATTTAGTTAAACAATTATTTCATTCACGCTTGTTGGATATGAGATGATTATAGCAAACTCGGCGATACGCTTCTCGTTTGCTATTTACCATCTCATATCCAACGCGTGATCTTTAAATAATTGTTAATTACCTTTATATATTTTTATTATTGTAAATATTATCATATGTATCTCAATCGTTGTAATCTTGAGCTTTTACAAAGTTTTAATTTTCAATTCAAGAATCATTAAAACATATTATTATTATTATTATTATTATTAATATTATTGTATTATTATTATTATTATATTATTGTTGTTAATATTTACTCTTTCAACTGCTTGAAAACTCCTTAAATACAGTTTCTTTTCCTATGCAATCTTAAGCTATTAGTCCAGCGTATATTATAGTAGTTTACCAACTCAACAATATCGGACTTCAGCGTAGCTTGGTTTTTTTTGCTTAATTTTAAATTTTTCTTCCTTTTTATTAATTTATGGTAGCACCCGATTTTTAAACACTTGTCACAAATTATAGGTGTATTTTATATCGTTTTTAGCTCATTGAAGTGCATATGACACGGATTTTTTTCGGCGTTTTCTCTACATTTAATACTTGAGAAAGACAAATTTAATATTTTAAGTCCTCAAAAAAAATCTAACCACGGCTTTTTGCGTCTTGAAAACACAATTTGGGTTCTGGGTTGACGTCACATTGTTTGCAAGTTGCATTTTCATGTCTTAAGTACAGCTGGTATTTTGACAGCTTTCTTTATTCGGCGCGGCCGCGCCGGACACTTTTTAGGCAAAACTCAGCATTTTCAACACGTAATAAAACAACGAGAAACGATTTCTGGCTGTAAATAACTTCAGTTTATAATCAAAAATACATTAGAGTTTAAAATAACTCAAAAAAAGTATCCATGTCATATGCACTTTAATACACACGTATGCGCAAGTACTGAATGAGTATAGTTGGGTGTAATGTCGACGGAACTGGTTGTATACAAGAATTTGCGGACTGAAATCGTGGACAGTGTTCTGAGACCATGGCTCCATGTGTTAGGCTTTCGTGTTTACGGACTGAATTTGAGGCACGTACTGACCTTTTTTGCTTTCTTTTCGTTATCTACTTTAAAGTTGTTTTGACGCCTTTTTTCTTTCTTTGTAATACAATATAGCATTATAACATTTGGAAAAAAAAATTTTTTATGAAATTATTACTGGTGTCAGGGTGGCGTAGTAGTTTAACATTCGCGCCTCCCAACATTATGACCTGGGTTCGAGACCTGCTAGGGGCATGTGTTTGGTGAGTTATTGGTCGATCTCAACCTGACTCCGAGGGTTTTTCTTTCGAAAACTCTGCGGTTTTCCTCCCTCATCGGCCAATACTAACTGGCTTTGGTGCTGTGCTCCAAGGTCATGTGTGGATCGTATAGCGGCTGCTGGGGGCGTCTTCACGTGCTTTCGGTCCGACCTCGTAGACGGCCGCGTTGTTGTAATCCAGTTCCGAGGCTGCACTAAGAGCGTCTAGCACGCTGCTATTACTATTATTACTATTAGACTGTTTAATCTTATTATTTATTACATGAATGGGTTGGCTTTAAGAGCCGTTATAAGAGACCTTTAGATCCGAGGGCCAGAACAAGTACAAGATTTAACTGCGGGCGCACATTTTCCTCCAAACACGTCCTCAAAAGGACGACTTTTGCATGAAATCTTGTCCTCTACACAACGAGTTGGCTTACAAAGATGTGCATGCACTTGAAATTTAGTACTCATCCCTGTCCTCGTATCTAAATGTCTCTACTGATTGGACGTTAAGACTTAGCTCCACAAGCTTAAAAATGGTACCTTTAATGTCACAAAACAGCAATAATATTTCAGCTCTATCATTCTTTTATGACGTTCTCAAGTTTAGTCCAAGCGTTTTCGTCGTCGGCACTTTAAAAATAGTTCACATCTTTAACTCTGTTAGTTTTTAGTAATGCAATGTACGGAAATTAGGTTGGCATAAAAATACTGAAGTGCATAATTTAAAAAATGATTCACAGAACTTACTACGGCCTTGAATTCAGAGAGAGAAAGTAACGCAAGTGTGCGCAGTGCTTTAGACGAGGAACGTGACATGAATTCCCAGCTAAACGCCTCTCTTGAAGAAGCACGAGTGAAAAGTGGCGAGACTTCAAAGACTGACAAAGTTGTTGCTAAACAACTGAAATCATCTTTGGATGGAGTGCAGGTTTGTTAAAACAGAACCCATTTATTTTGATTTACCAAACTTTATATTTTCTATCGTTTTGTATTTTTTTCAGACATCACTTTGCATTTCATTTGTTTCGAATGCATCAACGTTTTTGGTTTTTGCATAAATAGAAAAAAACTTTCTTATTACTTTGTCGTTTTTTACTGTTTGTTTATAAATTTTCATGTTTATCTTCTGAACGCTGTAGTTTAGTGCAATTTTGTAATATTTTTATGTGCTGATTTTGCACTTTTTTTAACACTAAAGAAAGTAGTTTTTGTTCCTGGTAAAAAACACCTTTTCTTCCACAATAGTTGTGTTGTGGAGCTGCAATGTAAACTGTCATTATCTAAAAAACAAAGCAGGAAAAGTGTAATGTTCTCAATATACCCTGATTCTACAAGACATTTGGTCTGCCTATGTTGTAAACGAGAATTAATCTAGAGATAATTTATATCATTAGAGATAATTTATATCCTCTTCAATTGTATTTCCGGTTTTCGTATTGTGAATCAGTTTGAGAGTCATTAAATTTTCCTTTTCGGGACTCTAATCTATCACAAACTTCATGGTAATTATGATTAATGGTTAATCACTTTTGTAAAACTTATGTTTTGTATGGATAGAAACAACTCGTTGACTTAACGGGAACCCTAGAAGAGGAGCGAACGCGAGCTCGACGACTGCAGAACGAACGAGACGTGCAACAAGCGACGGCCATGAGCCACAAAGATAAGGAGAGACAGTTACAGAGCAAGCTTGATACAGAAAGGAGCTGGCGTCAACAAATGGAAACAAAGCTGAACAGTGAGAGGGACAAACGAATTGAAATGGAAAACAGTTTGGAAGACAGAGATAGAAAAATTGATGACATGCGAGCCGAGCTTGACAGGAAGACCTTAAAAGAGTCCGAAAAAGTAAGAGACTTTTTAGGTATTGGTTTTTGCATTGGAGATTTCGTACAGCTTTCTGTCTTTTCTTTTTTTCCTGGAAGGAGGGGGGATGGGGGGGAGGGGGAGTAGTTAGCACACTTGATAAGATCTCTGCTTTCCAATCACAAGGTTTCCAGTTCAATCCTGGCAGTTTGCCAAAATTAGAATATTTGTGTGACCTTCTTTTCCCCCTAAGTCAACTCAGTTTCCCTAACTTCCGGGGTAGGTAAATGAGTACCAGCGCTTGTTGGGAACTTAACTGCGATGGATTAATGTCGCGTCCGGGAAGAGGCAACGTCTAAAACCCTCCTAACACTACAGATAGGAGCCGGCTCCATAAGCCACTAGGTTCGTAAAGTTTTAAGCTTTTCTCTAAACTTCTATTTAACAAGAAGAAAACTTGACTGCATTCTGACCCAAAGTCCTATCTCTCATTAACCATTTGTCTTGATTGCTCAAATTCTACTCCTTATGCTGTGGAAATAGGCGAGTATGTTTAAACTGAAACAGTTGCTTTTCTTTCAGGAGGCATCAATATACCCTGTCCGCATTCGGCTGTTGCTACTCCAACAACAGCTGGAGTCAATGCGCCAACAGCATCAAGTGCTTCTTAATAAACACCAGGACGCCTTGAATATGCAGCATAACAGCAGGTAAAACAAGTATACAATTTTACCTACACTAAAACAGTGTCTCCAGGTTGATTCCCGGCTCTTAAGACATTTGAGCATTTGTGCGACATTCAATTTCTGCCTAAAACTAACTCAAATTTCTTTGAAACAATTTAGTAATAATTATGTAAATTATACACCGTATATAAGAAAGAATGTTTACTGACGTTTCGGACGTTAGTTCTTCGTCCTTTACTTCGACGAAGGACTAACGTCCAAAGCGATAGAAAGTATTCTTTCTTTTATATGGTGTATAATTTACATAATTATTACTAAATTGTTTCTTTAGAAACGACGACGGAGCTCAAACTAGTTTACCGCTAGTTAGTTTTCGCTTTCAGATTTTCTTTGGTAAGTAAATAAATACCACTTTTTTCAGGGAACTAACGAGCGATCGATTAGTGTTCCATCTAGACTATCATTTGCCTAACACTAAAGAACCCGGTGATAATCACCTGTTGTTTGTAAAGGATGTAGTACTAGCTACCCCATCTGACAACATGCCCCATCAACTCGTGTAGATACAGAGGCCTGTACGTGTGCGGGAAACTTGTTAATAGTTTGTTTAAAGTTAGGACGTTTCTTGTAATATCGCCAGTTAACATTTTGATGAGGGAGAGAGACGTGATATAATGTGGAATCACCAGCTCAGAATTTTGCGCGCATAAAAAAGTTGAGAAAAAATATATTTCTCATATTAGCTCCGTGGCTGTGCCACTCTGCCAATATGGAATATATTTTCTCCCAACTAGCCGGCAATATAATGTGGAATCACCGGCTCAGAATCACAATTAGTTTATAATATTGTTTTTCTAATTGCTAAATCTTGAACATGATGTATAACTTACTTTGTCATAAACTTTTAAAATCTCCCGGTCTCTACAAAGTCTGATATAGTGTGTATATTATTTACCTGTACATCCGTGTTTATCTGCATTCAACTTGTATCCACGATAACAGCTGCAGGAATAGTTCCCCGGGTGGTTATGGCATATGTGAGAACACCTACCCTTATTATTTT
The DNA here is from genome assembly GCA_028564885.2 of Zoanthus sanctaehelenae. Classification (NCBI taxonomy): domain Eukaryota; kingdom Metazoa; phylum Cnidaria; class Anthozoa; order Zoantharia; family Zoanthidae; genus Zoanthus; species Zoanthus sanctaehelenae. The sequence goes on from JAOTRI020153403.1 coordinate 6,103, forward strand.
GGCACTCATTAATATCTGTAAAAGTTAACGTTTGTTAAAATATCCTTCAAATCTAGATAGCACACTAATGTTTAAACAAAAGAAGGAGGAAAAAGATAAAGGACAATCAGTCACGTGACCATGTCCTTCCCACATCTCCCGTAATCTAAACAGTTTAATGAAACGGTAACTTCGAGTGCAAAATTCGAATGGTTTATTTACGCTGTAACTTGATGCTGACTGCAAGTTGAATCTTTTTTATTATCGATTTGTTACAAAAAACATTTTAAAATTCAATAACTTTATAATTACAATGGCAACTATAAAAGGTAAATAACAATTTTAATTAATTCTTAACAATTTCTGCAACAAATTATATTTATAATACGTATTGGGAAACAGCATGCTGGAAAAAATCAGTTAGCGGGTGCAAACTGTATAGTATTGTAATATCCTGTAAAATCAACACAAAATTTTGGGTTAAGAGAATATAGATTTTGGTCAGCCTTTCTAGTTAAAAAGGGTTTTATTAAAAGTGTTGATTATACGAATTTGGGTATACAACCCGTTTGCGTGTTTTATGGCCCACCCGTCATTGTTGAATATACTTGGTGGCCCAACCTGATGGGCAAGAAATGTTTCGTGGCTCCCCCATATTCATCCGGCAACCCCTAGCAGATACTTTCTGACCAGTCCCTTTAAATAAATATGAATGCTAAAGAGTTGTATCTAAATATAAACCAAATGCTTTGCTAAAAAAATGTTTTCAATCTAGCTTAATTTAAAGAAGTCATGAGATAAAAGCAGGCCGGGGTTCGGAGCTGAACCTAAAGTCGAATTTAAGAGATTCTTTTTTGCGGAATATGACTATTTCAATTTTTACGTTTGTGTCAATAAGTTGGGAGAACCCCATAACTGCCGTCTTCTTGTGCCTGGTAAACGCTTACTACTAGTAAATTCTGATTGATTAACCTAACTCACTTAGTCAAAACCCTTTTAATTTAATAAAGTTATTACATCATTACAAATGGGGCCAGCTTTTTTGCACTAAAAAGAGCGACGAAGGACAAGGTTATTAAAAAGTGCGACAGTTTATTTATTACAAAGTGCGACGTCAAAACCTATTACAAAGTGTAATATGTAATACAAAGCGCGACTATATACTTCCTCCTCCTGATTTAGTAAATATCGCTAACTTGAAAAAGATATTTAGGAACAAACCATCCTTGAAATCCATTTTAAGAATGATAAAGTAAAAAAATAGGTACGCAGTGCGTACATGTTGCATGCCATCTGAGAACTTAGGAACAAATAGGACTAAAAGTTGTGTATTGCCATGTCGTAGTACAATTTTATTGCTGAATTTCAAAACTAAAATCTGTTGTCTGTGTAATAACATATACTACTAATAATTTGCTATACTTAAAAGTATACTTATTCCGCTCAAAATTCATGGATCTTTAAAACTGAAATATTTTAAAATGTCTGAGAATATAAGCAACATATAAAACAACAGCATGTCATTTTGCTTTTAATCTTAATGATTTGAATTGACGGAGGATATAAACGTTTTCCTTTTCAATCACTAGATCGAATAGTGGACTCTTAATTGTTTTGGCTTTAAGAATAATTGTGCTGCAGCAACATATTTTTTCGTGTAGTGCAACCAAACAAGGTAAAATCACGAGGCAAGCTCGATGTCTCAACTGAGCTAAATGTGTGTTAAATCTTTTATTAAAAATGCTTAAAATTAAGCACTCGTTAGCATAATTTTTTTACACGTAAGAATGTTCAATTTAGAAAGTAAAACATATCAATGCTCTTAAACCTTGATGAAACTAAAAACAATATTTTTAAAGCGTTATTCGATAATTTACCAGACAAAACAAGCAGAGGTCGTGTTGTGGGACAATTTGTAAACAACACCAGTCTTGCATCTTAGATTTTGTCAAAACATGCATTTATAAATTCGTACTTACAAATAACTTTTACTTTGCTTGCAAATTTGTAAGAAAAATCTCCTTTTTGAAACAAGATTTTTATAGAGTAAAGCAAGAAAATATCAAAGAATATGTTTTTTTCGATGATTTATATTAACACTACCTTTCGCTACATAATTTTATACACTTCCTGGCGTTATCTTATTTCTCTCAAATCATTTGCCTGTTAGTTGAAAATAAAATCTTTCTTTCGATCCGCAGAAACATAGCACAGTTGATGTCTTGTAGATTAAATGTTTTCTTTTCGGTTTACTCACGATATACACTAATCTTCTTCGTTTGGTAAAGCAACTCAAATCTATATGTGGTATTTGTTGCCATATTTACTACTGTTATATGCCTCGTGACTGGTTGGACATCTGATAACCGTCCCGGCGTCTGTCAGCGGGGACATCCAAATTTGAGTTATATGATAGTTGCTTGCCATTGTATGCCCGAAACACTGAGGAGCAAATTATCTTCAGTTGATCAAATCGAAGCGTCCCCACTTTAATAAAAAGTTCGGAATAAAAGGACGCGAAGTATAGATTTTAAAGTTCTTTCATGTGCTCATTGTTTATTGTATCAATTGGAGAATGTTTATCATCAGCATGACGATTAAATTAAAAAATAATGAGTTGGTTTGTCTCTTTCCACAAACCAATCTGACCAATGAGTGAGACTACACTCAGTTTCACCTTTTCCGATCAACGAAGTATTTACCCAATCAAGTCCTAACAAAGCTTTTCTATGTAATTGTGCAAGAAAAAAAAATTGTATGGCCGCAAGGAACTCTGGATTGGAGTAATGTACCAGAGAATAGATAGAGTTTTGATACACCTACCTCGTTTTCATGTTGACACAAAGTAAGTAACGTTAATTAGCAAATGAAGAAGCCTAAGCCGTGTATTAGTCTGTGATAAAACACGGGAAATGTAGACAACACGAGCCGCCGCGGAAAAGACATCCGAACACTGGCGAGGTTGACCTAAAGAAGGCTTTCGTGTTGTAGTGCTTGATGCTCTCTGTGTTGCGGTCTGTAGGTTTCTGACTTAATTTTTAAAAAATGTACAGAAAATTATAATAAATGACTCTAGACTGAAAATTTCTTATTTCTTTTTGTTTTTTTCTTTACCTTCAAGCATTTTCACTAGCTTCTCATTTTGCGAAGTTCTTTGTCGCTTGTGCCTCGGCATGGCCAACATTAATGTCGAGGAAGTCGTCCTCCGAGAACTCGACAAAATGCGAGTTCACGACAGTTTTCGCTTCTTTTTGTTTTTCAAAACTTTCTGCTGCTTTGCAGAGGACCCCATGACAGTTCTTTCAAATAAAATGTTTACCGCCATCTCAACAAAAATGCTGGCAAAGAGAAAACCGTTTGTAAACAAGAGTAAAATACTCTGATAAAACAAAGATTTTCGACCAATCAGAGCGCTTGCAGGATCCTATCTATACTATAAAGTACAATAAAAAGTCTTACAAAACTCGACTTTGGCAATTTTTTTTTATTTTAGCGATATATAAGATAACTCTATGGCAAATGTTGATCACGTTTTTGCCTATTTTTTTTGTGTTGAGACCTTTAGAAAAGTGTATAATGTGTCCTTCTGTGTTTTCACAAAAACTGTTAGCAAACAATCAAACAAAAAAACGCAATTGCACCAGAATTCCACAGCACTTCCAAGACATTGATGACTCTTATATTTCTGACTCTCCTATAGTCTCCAATCAAGAAACGCAGGAGCGTTTTGGCAGCAATTTGTAAGGCACCCAGTACATCCTAACATCATAACATTCAAATAAAGCAACAAACCGACCAACTAAATCTAAACATTAATTTTTTTTCTTCAATTTTAATAAGCGAGGTAAATACATGTAAGCACTGGTTGCAGGGTTTATGACGCACTGCATAAAAATCTTGGCAATTTCCTTTTCCTTTGAAATTTTTTATTATGCACTTTAAGGCCTAGTTCAAACGTCGAACTTATCATGTGCCGAACTAAATAGAAAGTATTAAGTACATGATGAGTTCGACGT
>JAOTRI020153411.1:0-10097 GCA_028564885.2 Zoanthus sanctaehelenae
AATTTACATTTTTATTACCAAATTGTTTCTTTAGAAACACCGACGCAGCTCAAACTAGCTTACCGCTAGTTATTTTTACTCTAAGAAGAAAACTATATACAAGTTCTAAATTGTGGAAGCTGCACTGCAATTTTTTTTTTATCTTTTTGTATTTTGAGAAACTGTCGCACTATTTCTAAAATTTAAGATTCGCTAACACCTTCACCATGTCGTCATCTTGTTTTGTTCCGATCGCTAATCATTGTACATCCTAGATATTAACTTTTCTAGGAAAAAAAAACGCGCGAAAAACGCTACTCTCTGATTGGTTATTATGCTCACGATTTAGCTTAGCTTAGTTATGGAGCATTCAAATGAAAAAAAAGAAAAGAATAACAACAGCAAATTACATGTACGAACACAAGCTGGTTACCTTTCTTAACATTTCTTTATGAGCACGCGTTTTAAGAAAATGGAGAATCTGCGAGAAAAGAAAATTAAAATGTTCGCATTTTAGGAAACGTTTGAAGTGTATATTTAAAAAGTAACATAACGTTAAAAGGTAAAAATTACAGCTGTAAACTTTGTTACCTGTTACCTACTTTAAGTAAAGGTAGACGACAACAGACTGACTTTGGACTAATTTACATATAATCCCGTCATCCAGCCTCGTCAGTATATAAGAACTTCAAGCAATGATAACGGCGATCACGCAGGCGAGATTTGAACCCGGAACATCTGCATACAAAACTGACCACTGAGTAACGCTGCCTAAAAAAGCCACGCTTGCTAAGAAATTTTATTGTCCCCTTGGATAACAGCTCGTATTCTATTAGGTATTCCATTTATTTTTATTTGCAATTCAATAAATTGAAAACGGCCTTGCAAACACAAAGGAAGTGTTTGAACCTCTAAGCATGTCATGCGCAAAGCAATTTAGTTCTATACGTAAACAAGATCCTTTCTATATGTAAATAAGATCCTTTCTATATGTAAACAAGATCCTTTCTATATGTAAACAAGATCCTTTCTATATGTAAACAAGATCCTTTCTATATGTAAAAAGGTGCTAACGAAACATTACCTCCCCAAAACAAATAAGCATTTAAAATGAACTTAAACAAAAAAAAAGTTTATAATAAATACTGCCTGATGAGTGCATAACGCACGAAACTCAGAGTCGCAGGGAGTCATGTGTGCTCTTTTATAGTAATAGGCCATTTCCGAGTTCTCTTGTGCCTCTGATTCAAAACGAGTCTAAGTGCGAAACTTTTCATATGGAAATGAGTTATGTATTCAGTTTCATTTTCATGCAAATCAAAGTCATTTTCATAAGAATGGATTCGCACTTAGACTCGCTTTGAAACAGAGGCACACGGGAACTCGGAAATGGTCTATTGATAATGCTGTTTACAGCTCTACACGCATGTGTATCGAGCACTGTTTAGCCACGACAGCTACGATTTTCCAATACTATAATAAATACTTTATAGAATTTTACCTGTTCTGCAGTTATACCACTTGAAAAGGCCTGCAATGAGAAAAGAACATAAACTCTACACTTTTTCGGTGGTTCAAATTGAGTTTTTGGTAAACATGAGTCTATGAGTCATGAATCAAGTTATGAGCCAGGTCAGCGGTTTTCAAAATTCAAAATGGCAGACATCACAAAACTCAAGCGTAAGTACACAAAAATTACCCTAACCCTAACCGCTGACCTGAAATTCACTCATGGCTCATTGACTCATGACTCATTGGACTCACAATACAGAAGTCTTAACTTCCTTATTCAAATTATAGTTGATGCGTGATTTTGTAGGGTACTCGATTGGAAAAGAGCCAATTTTACTCGTTTTTGAAACAGCAACATTGAAAGATAAAAAGAAATTAAAACTACTTATATCATTTGTATGGGAATGTGGCCGTTCTTATTTCATTTATTTTTTTCAGGACATCCATTTTATGATTATTTGAATTTTTCACTCAAGCAATCAACTCTAAACTAAAATTAATAACAAAACATCATATTTTCCTTTTATGATTATTCTGTAACAAGAAAAGGCGACATTTTCAAGCTTTTAAGCCAAAGTGTTTGTACTCGAAAGAAAAAGAAGATTGCAGGCTCCTTTTTAGGTGCCAAACACTCGTAGCAATGCCGATTCAGGATTATGGAAGATACCTAATAGCAATCGGCATCGAAACTTTCCTAAATTCTCTACAAACCCTTTCAGTTCCAGTCAATTATCTACACCAAACTTCTCCTTAAATAAAACAAGCAAAATAAGATATTTGGTAATGAGAAACTACGAAATGATCAAGCAAAGCAAAGTAAAATTCTTTCAAACGTGTTCAACAAAAACTATGGACTTAGGCTGGGAGAATTTAACAATACAACTGGGATTAAAAGATTTAAAAAGATTTCTAACCTGTTGTACACTTTCCCTCGTAAGAACTGCCACACACATGTTAGGAAACCTGCATAATAAGGCAAATAGTATTGAAAGTATGAAGGTAAAATGCTTTGGTAATATACTCAACTTTTTCGTATCATTTATGCCTAAATAAAATCGTATCACGACTATATAATATCGTGTCATGAGTATATAATATCGTGTCATGAGTATATAATATCGTATCACGACTATATAATATCGTATCACGACTATATAATATCGTATCAAGATTATATAATATCGTGTCATGAGTATATAATATCGCATCAACACTATATAGTATAGAATCTTCAAACACTTAACATTTGGGTGAGGGAGAGAGAAGTGATCATGATATAATGTTGATTCGCCGGCTCATAATTAATGCTTTTGAAAAAAATTAAAAATTCACGATAGAAACTAAGGCGCTGTTTACATGAGACCGGCACAAACTCGGACCGGTCTGAGTTCATATCGGTAGCCATATGTTTCTTTATTCACGTTTACATGAGACCGATCGGAGAAAGAAGCCAGACCGGCTTGAGTTCATGCCGGTTAATAGACCAACACGAACGAATTTCGAATTCAAGCTGTTCTCATGTAAACGCAAATTTTTTTCATACCGGTCTGCAAATTTCAAGTCCGCATTATTTTTGGTCAGCTAGATGGTCATCAGAAGATACACAGGTAACCCAGCAATGGAAATTTACGGTCCGACGTTAAAGCTTTTCGTACCGGTCTCATGTAAACAGCTACAAAAATATCGATACCGACACAAGTTCATACCGAGATGAGTTTGTACCAGTCTCATGTAAACAGCTACTAAAATATCGATACCGACACAAGTTCATACCGAGATGAGTTTGTACCGGTCTCATGCAAACAGCGCCTTAGTCTTACGAAATCATCTGATACAATGTTTGATAAACCATTTTTTCTAAATTATGTTCTTATGAAATTTTGCTTGCAGAAGTTCCCAATGCTGATGTAGTCGTGATGCCGTGACAATACAGCATACATCACGTGATGTCATGACGAGTAAGCAAAACAGCCACGTGACCCGCCGTCAGTGTAGAGGAAGAAGCTACGTGGAATCGAAGAGTAAGACGGATTCAGGTAGAAAATCCAGCTGCGATGTTCTTTTCAAGTTCCCGTATTAGATGATTTTTTATAGAACAAAGGAAAGGCCCCTCGGTTATGTAGTTCTCCTTCGTCTGTGATAAGACAATAACAGGGGTGATGTGCCATATATTTAAGGGTTAGTTGCTGGAAGTGAGTAGTTTGTTTACATATATACCCTTGAACTGGAGATAAAATGAACGAAATGGAAATAATGGACGAGGCGATAGCCGAGTTCATTGTAAGAAATGTCGAGACACTTCCCACTGAGCTACAGGGACTCGTATGGTCAAATGCTACCCACTGAGCTACAAAGACTCATATGGGAAGCCGAGTCACTGGTCAGACGCTCTACCTATTGAGCTACAGAAATTTGCATTTGGAACCGAGTCGCTAGTCAGATGCTCTACCCTGCCACAGAGGCTCACATGGGTAGCCGAATCACTGGTCAATTGCTCTACTCACTGAGCTATTGAGACTCACATGGGCAGCCGAATCACTGGTCAGATGTTTTACTCACTGAGCTATTGAGACCCACATTGGGAGCCGAGTCGCTAGTCAAACGCTCTACTCACTGAGCTATTGAGACTCTCATTGGGAGTCAAGTCGCTAGTCAAACGCTCTACCCACTGAGCTACAGAGGCTCACGTGGGGAGTCAAGTACGTCCAGATTCTTGTCTTATCGTGCTTGATGTTTGTCTCGCATCTTCAAACACAACATGTCCAGTAGTCGTATTTTGCTTTGTTATTCTATTCCTAAAGTGATTCTAATGGAAGTTAAAAGTTAAGTTATAGTAAGAGAAAGAACGTTATTATAACGAGCACAATTTTCCTGTCCATTGGCACTTTTTAAATCGATTTTTGATTGTATTTGTGTGACCTTCTTTTCTGCCAAAGCCAACTCAGCTTTTCATCCTCCCGGGGTACGTAAATGAGTACCAGCGTCTGGTGGGAGCTAACCTGCGATGAATTAGTGTCCCGTCCAGAGGGAGTTAAAAACTCTCATCCGCTTAACACTACAGAAACCGAAGATAAGCGCCGGTTCCATGGGACACTTGGCTCTTACTGGATTTTGCTAAGCTTTATAATATTGTTAGCAGAACTTAACAGTATTTGTAAATTAGAAAGACGTTAACTGTAACAATATTTATAATATTTTTAATTATTAGTCGCCCGGAACTAAATCTCTCGCTTGATTACGTACGGCCCGTAATGATTCCATTGGGACCTACACTTTGCAAAGCAAAACAGGTCTAGCAGTCCTAGTACATTTCTAGTTCTAGCTGTGTAACGCCATTACTCTCTGTAGCAATGTAATTGTTGTATGTTTTCATCTGTTTCAGGCTGCTTTGTTGATGAGGAGTTGGATAAAGGCCCTGTTGGAACTGAAAACGCAACACGCAAATTATCACTAAATGAAAAACAAACAAGCTCGGGTAAGCGATTAAAAGGAGCATTTAAAGCAATTGCTGAGAGTGATAGCTCATCACAGCAAAGCCAGGTTACGCAAGATGTAAGGCGTGACGAAAAGGAAATGTTCAAGGCAGTATTAGATGGATCAAAATCAAATGGAGCAAACTCAGGACTCCCCAGTCTGGAAAGAAATGACTCGGAGCAGCAATCTGAGGAGTTCTATTGTTTGTATTATAGTTCGTCTCCTAACTCTACTATCGAGAAAAAAGCATGTAACAGCCAGGGTAAGAAACCTCCTCCAGTTCCACCAAAGCCAAAGTTCAAAAGATCCAGCGTTCCTGAGTTCCCTACCACTGATCCCGTTTTTGCACAGCTAGAGACGAATCAGGACTTGGAATTAAGAAGTGAGTATGACGGTGTCTTTGAACCCCGTCGCAGGCGGCACACCGTTGATGGTTCCTCTGCGTTTAGCAATGTCGTTACTTTAGAGAAATTTGGAGACCCACTGTGTGCTCAGCAAGGTGTTGTAGAATACATTAATCATTTTGATGCACTTGCGGAAGTGAATTTTTTGCAGAAGACAACAGTGACACCCAAAATTACCTCTAGCGATAACAAACCCTCAAGTTCTCATCAGGAACTTTTACAGTCGGAAGAAAGGGAAGAAAAAGAATATTGTAATGGCAACCCAAGGAAGAACAAACCCAGTAGGGACGAGACAGTAAAAGGCAACGAACATAGATCTTTAACTCAAGTTGTGGACCCTGCGACGTATCGGAATAAACACAAAAGTAATGAAAAAGTAGCTCTTAACTTGAATGGACCAATTTCAAGGTCTATTAGCGATGGGTCATTCGAAGATGAAATTGGAAATTTTATCGATGAGCTTGATGAACTATGCACCCTACGCTGTGAGGACGATGCTGAACAAGACCCATGTGACATTAAAGGTCCATTATCAGGAGGAGCAGAAACAAACCGTAGTCTTGTTTCAAATGATGAAGACAAAGTCCTTGATGCGAAAAGCACAGAGTGTGAATCGTCTTTATCAGAGTATGATGGAGATCAAGAGGCTCCCTTAGCGAGAGCTGAAGATCTTACGGAGCCGCAATACGAGTTTGACGAGTTTGTTGTTTACCACGATGAGGAAGAAGAAGAGTACGGTGTTCAGGTGCCAGAGGTCTTGTCCTCCGAAGATGAAGAAGAAAGCGAACAGGAGGCCTCTTTATTGGAATCATTATCTCAAAAGAACACTATTGTCAGTGAAAACAATTCAAACAATGCCGTAAAGAGAAGCGATGTGATTAGCGATTCTGATAGCTTCATAACAGATGCTAGTGGTTATATTAGTGAGTGCTCAACATCAAGCTTTGATGGTAGTATAAACATGAGTTCGTTATCCGTGCTTTCGACACCAAACTCAAGTTTATCTTGTGGAAGAAATGATACTGAAGGAATCGTTTCTCTGGTGGCAGGTGAAGCGCAGATGCCAGAAGCAAGGAAGGAGGAAGAAATAAGGTTAAGTGTGCCACGGATGACGAGTTTTAAACAGAAGCGAAGACCCCATTCAACTGGTGGGGATATCCGGGATTCACCAGATGGTTTTATTGACCAAAGTAGCACATTAAAGAGGCGATCATGGTCCGTTTGTGACCCTCAATTTGAGTCGGACGAAGAACGATCACCTTTCATACGCAAAGTTTATCAAATCCCTGGTGTGTGGAGAAGTGTTGAATTATCAAACCAGCAAACAGCGGAAACAGAATCTGCTCGACAATTGTTTTCTGATGCAATAACGAGGTATTCTCCTGATCTAGATCACGCTAATTTAGTGCCTACCAGGCATTCACCGGAGCTGCTTGTAGAAGTGTCATCTTCAGGTAATCGACATTCTCAACGGAGAGTATCAAATGTATCTTCTCGGCTCAAGAACCGAGCGGCAGATGATTCTTTATTAACTTCTTCCTTTTATCAAAATACTTCGAATGCTTCAATCGGAAGACGTGAAACGTTTCATGGATTTGGTGAACTTGATGGTCAAAGGTCGAGACATATGGTTAAGAGGACGCAGCAGCGAAGATTCAGTCCTGCGGGATCTGTAGAAGACCTTCGAGTTCAAACCTTGAGGAAGCTGTCCAGCTCAAACATTGAAAGTGAAACTAAAGTTAATCATTTTAATAATTGTGGAACGTCTTCATCCAGGCCCTCTGAGTCCCCTGGGAGGACACCACGACCTAGTCTTCCTAACGAATCGCATTCGTTGTCTGACCGCTTTAGTAACATTCTTGAGTACGCACAAGGCCAACAAGATGAAGATGTTAGGGAGATGATCCTGGAGGCCTTAAGACTTGAACCAGAACTGTTTCTTAAGGATGAGGAGCTAGACAGAGTGCTCCTTGCTGCAGAGTCTCTTAATATGAAGCAGTATTTAGGCCACAAGGGTGCTCATATATCATCCGATTCGGAGTCCTGCACATCAGAGGCCTTTCGTAGGATACCTAAAACCACGGCTTGCCAGACGGATGATGAAGAAGAGTTTGGACTACGGAGACAAACAAGTGATCGCGAGACCCAGACCTCTCAATTACAGCTGGCCGAGAAAGTGGTTTCTGCAGAAGAGTTGTTGCAATTATTGTCAAGTGTCAGAGATTTAAGTGTTGATTCAGTAAGAGCCCGTGGAAATAGCGGGTCAGTGGCTGGATCAAGCTCTTCTGATCTGTCTGGTAATTCCGGTGACTCGAACCCCTCCCGAAGTCCTTTAGAAATGTACACAAGTGAAGTCGGCCTTAATGAACGATTTCCCAAACCACGCAAACCTCTTTCCATACAAAGGTGAGTTAGTAGTTTGGTGTAACGTATTGTTCTCCGTATAAACTTTTTGTGGTTGGTAAGTTTTTTTGGTGGTTTGGTATCGCTTTAATTGTCTTTACTTTTTCTTAATTATTTAATGGTGATTATTGCCTTCTTAAGCTGTTATAATTTTTCCTCGCGTTTTTGCCTTTTAAATTTGCGGAATTTCTCAGTTTGATAATAGTTTTGCAAAAAGCCCTAAATATCACAAAAATCGAAATTCCCATTGTGATAAAAATCATTGCAAAGATATTGAAAATCAAAACTAGCAATTTATAAAATAAAAGGTTGCTTTGGTTTTGTAATCAAGAAGAACGATTGCGTACGTGCACTTATAACAATTTCCGTGATAATTAACTGGTGCTGCATAATCTATAGGGTTAGGGAAAGCATTAATGAAAAAGAAAAATGATCAATCTATTTTCAGATTTTAGAATTGTCTTTTATTAATTTTTTTCAAGTTGACGCATACACAAACAAGCGTGAACATTTCCAGTTCAAAGTTTTTAAGCGGTGAAGGACACGAATAGCTTTTCGACAAACCTGCTTGTTAAGAGTTAGATTTTACCTTTTATTATTGTTGTGTTATTTCTGTTGCTCAAATCAGGATGTTTACAGTTCCAAACAATGAAGTAAAAACATTCATGTCTGAATAGTTATTTTGTGCTTACTTATCAATTGAAAAACTTTTACTTTTTCTAAAAAGATTGAAATTAAAAAACATGTACTATACAAGTTGTTTCCAAACAGATACAAAAGAGTCCACTGGTTAGATCTAGATTTTAAAATTTTGATTTTTAAAGTACGAGCTGGGTAGTTCCACTGGCATATTTTTTTGTTGTTGTGGGCTCACCCCCACGAGGCTGCCGGGATATAAAGTCATCCGTGCATGAGGCGGGATGTTTGGCGGGGAATGGGATGGGTTAAGGGGGCATATACGGATCCTTTTCGAGAAACACGAATTTTAAGCTACCAATTTGTCAGAGGTAGATGCTGATGCTATTTCATCTAGTTTTAGATATTTTGTATTATTTGCCACTTGGTCAAAAGAAAGTTTTCTTCAAGTTACATAATCAGAAAAAATTCCAAGTCGTTGATAGGAATCGAACCCACAACCTTCTGATTACTGGTCAAAGGCTGTATTCACTGTGACTGAACTACAGAGACTCGCATGGGAAGTTGAGTCTCTAGATTAGTTCTTTTATATTTTGTACTATTGCTTGTATTGGAAACATTAAGTATTTGCCAAGGTTTATGGACCACAAAACTGGTTACCAGTATAGCTGGTTGCAGTTTGTGATATACTAGACTTTTAAAAGACGAAGGTACTTCAAGGGGCGATCGTTTCTGGTGGCGGTATAGAAAAAATCAGTTTTAAAAATTTATAAAAAATACAATAATGGCTTTTACAAAATGACGTTCACATCGAGTATGACCAACACAAGAGTGGAATTTATAAAGGTCTTTAAATAGTCTTAGGAGGCTGCGGTCAGAAGGATATCACGAAACTTGAAGAGAAAAAAAAAGAGTTTCAAATCTTAGAACAAAGGCCTAATCTGAGAAGATCGTAGCGACAAGGCTACTCTACAACGTACAATACCCTCTTCTTTATTTAAGTTGTCTGCAAATGATCTATCTTCGGAAATTTTACAGATTGGTTGCGAGATTCGGCAGTTAAAAATTATAGCCTCCCCCATAGCCTTAGTTTTCGTGCGTTTAATAGTTTGTACGAACTGTAAAAGAGGTCTAGATTGAAGTCCCTATATCGCTTTATTTAATCTTAAGTCCGACACATTTTGTCATAAATCTTTGAACTCAGAGTTCAAATAACCGAAGAAAAGTTCCGGACCTAATCTTTTTAATCAAAAGAAGTCAGCAATTCACGTTTTGGCCTAGCAGCAGGTGTGAAGTCCGGATACTCGTGAGACTTTTCTTTGGTTTGATTTGAAGGTTCTATTTTATTCTCTATATAGCATTTTACAATTCGCCAATCAAGATCTGTGCTCAATAACTTCAGTTTTGGGATGTGAGTCACGAAGCGAGATTCACTACAAATACATAAAATAACTCAAACAAACAAATGTCCTGAAAACTATTCTCAAACTTACAGAAAGAACTATACTCACACATGCGCGGATATTCAAGCAACGAATCCATAAGTATATTCCAAAAACAACAAGCAGCAAACTAATTTTTCTTCCCAATGGCGGTTAGCGCGGAAATTAGATTCTATCAGTCTAACCACCGCAGAGATTCCATGAGAGAGCACGCATGCGCTGAGCTGATCATATACACGTTTTCGCT
>JAOTRI020153422.1:0-10097 GCA_028564885.2 Zoanthus sanctaehelenae
GGTTTATTAGTCGCTTTTGCTTCTATTTTGTTGACATTGCATAAGACGACGTAGCAATGTCAACAAAAGAGAAGCAAAAGCGATTAATAAACCCTTGGCATTATATAATATTTAGTAAGTCAGATTTTAATATTAAGATTTTGATGCCAGTATATCAGCTATCCTTTGACATTTAGATTATGCAGTTCATAAAAACAGCCGTACTCATTAAAATCTAAATAAAGTAGGCATAGGTTAACCGACGGACATTTTCAACATCTTAAATTGTTTTGCACTTACAACTGCATGCAACGTGTCTCTCTTGTCCTAAACATACTTGTCTTTATTTGCAAGTTAAAACGCATGCGCAGTTCATTTTTCAGGCTCTCTCTTTCTGTTAACCCATAGACAGAAGACACAACTCGCCACACTATTCCTATTTGCCGAGGAACCACGCTCCGTAAACGTCACATTCATCATTGGCTGCAGTTTTTTACAGTTCTTAGCGCACTTCCGATTGGCCAATGATTCTTACACTATACATTCCTTACAAACAATCGAGATTTGTATCGCCTGATTACTATTCTCATAAGGCTGGCTCGTTGGTAATTATATTGTACTCAATTATCATTTTCTTATTGTTATTGTTAACGTTCTAATTATATAGAGTTATAATTACTTATGTAAAACGTGAAGAATTTTGTGCATTATGAAATGATTTCAATGTTTTCTAAGGCGAGTATAAGTGACAACAGAATAAAAAATCTGGTTTTCCCGAGCAGCGAAATAACGATATAGCAAACCAAAAACAACAATTCTATTTCAGAGAAAAGTTTGGAGCCTTTCTGAATTTCAGTTAAAAAACTTTTATATGATTATAGGTTGCGCCTAACTGGCTCTAAAACTAAAAGTTTTCTTCAAATATTGAAACGAGATACCATGCAAAATTTGGAAAAAGAAAACAGCAAATATTTATTTTGTCAGTTGTTGGAACATAGTTTGAGGTTTTCTGACACTCGAAAATAAGTAGCAGCGATTATCACATTTCTCCCGTTTCTGGCTTCGCATAGACAAACGGCCACGGAGCGACACCCAAATACATTTTTACGCGAGTCTAAAATTCGAAATACGTTTTAAAGAACTATAAACATCTACGAATTGTGTCTGCTGTTTCGCATTTTCGCTCTTTTGCTGTTTCGTTGTTTGGGAACACTCTATAAGCCCGCTTCCCTAAATTGCATGTATCACATTGATATCACGAACTAATTGAAACCTGTAAGTCTTCGTTGAAACTGGGCTATTAATGTTTGATTTTTTTGACAAAAGTCTGACTGGTAAAGTAACTTTGCTTCACGATATGTGTCGAAGTTAACAACTTGTGCTTTTTAAAGAAGTTGCGAGCGCTGAGCCGGAAAATTCTGAAGCGGGCCAATATCCGAGAAGAGAAATATTGTTTTGTTCGAAAATTCAATTGCTTAGAAGTCGGGTTTTTAAAACGTTTAAAAAACTTGGTTTTCCACTAGAAAATAAGTCAAATCGCTTGAAAATCAGAGACTGTAATTATAAGATTATAAAAGATATCCTATTATAAATCCTACAATTTAAAAGCAAGAGAATCGTTATAAGATTAAGAACAGTAAAAACCTTAGTAAATCAAAATGTGCTAAATTCATACTTACCTATTAGTAGTATAGGAATGATGGCGGCAGGCGTTGTTACAATGTTGTTTCCAAGTCTTAAGTTTTTCTGTCAGTTTCTGATGACTTTATTCTTCTAAAATTCGCTCAGTCGCCGCCTAAATTTGGTTTCTTCCCACTTATAACTTTCTATAACTTAGAGTTTCGAGTATGACCAAGTTTATCACAATGAAAAATGACCTGTTTTGCCAGTTTCACATCAGTTTCGCAAAACGTTCAAACGTTATTTCAAATATTATTTGAACTAACTGTAAGTTCTGATGTTTTATCGCCAGTCTGATCGATTTAAGTCGACTGGTTTTTCAAAATGATAATTATTAAAAAAAGAAAAAAAACACAAATCTCATGATTGCATTACATCAAAACAATTAAAGCATTCTATGTAATATTAGCCGCAATGAGCTCACGAACACTTAAAAAACGGAAATTGCTGATTAAAAAAACGTCTAAATTTAATTATAATATAAAGCGAATATTTTGTGACGTTCCGACCAATACTAGTACTGAAACACATAGAAAACCAATACACTCTTTTTAACTTATTCATATGCGCGCATGCACAGTGAATGGGTTACAACAGTGGGGAGAAAGTGTCCGTTGACTTTTAATGTGGACAGATATACATTTTATCCAAATCACATGATTCCTTTTGAGAACGAAAAATTCGTCGCGCTCTTCAGTAAGACGCAAAATAAAGGAAAAGCAACAACGAAGTAAAATCAGTCATAGATCGAAAGGCATGCAAAAGCAATGTTTACTCACTCCAGTATAGAGTCTCTGGCGAGTGTCAACAGCAAGCTACAAAACAACCGTCCCAAAACCCCATCAAACCACCACGAAAGCCATAGGAACTTAACTTTATTAATCGATCTTTATTTTGTGTTTTCGAGTTTTCATGAGAAAGTATATTCTTTAAGGAGATAGTTGTCTGCCCGAGATTTGATGAATAATAGGTTCATATAATAGGTTAATAGTAATATGTTCATAACCGAAAAACCTTCAATTTTTTTTGCATTGCTTTAAAAAATCAAAAATTTGAGGCAAATGAACCGGACATTATTGATTTTCAGTTCCATATATATTCACAGAAAATATTACCCAAATATGAATGAGTTTGCACATAGCCCCTTTGAATTTAAGAATATCGTTTGTCCTTTGTCGGTCCGAGACTCGATATTCATATTTCTGCCTTGATATGGAATTTCAACTTTTAAAATGACTAAGGTATCTAAAAGCCTCAAAGGCAATAGATTTGAACTGTCTTTGCTATTTAGGATTAGAGTGCCGATTGCAAAACGTGTAAACAGTTAAGTTTCTTGTTTCTCGACAATCTGTGACTCAGCATTATTCTCAAGTTTTTGAAATGTGGCCAATTTCAGTCTCAATAAATTCATATAGAAAGAGTGTATTTCGCACAGCTATTGATACTGAAAACCAGAACTTAAATTAAAGAAACAAAAAAAGTCTTTCACATTCTAATTTCTAGTATTATTGTTCACTGTTTGTTCATAACTGAAAAACCTTCAACTTAGTAAGCCGGATAAGTGAAAGCCGTTCTTTAAATGCTTTCGCTTTAATGATAATTTTGCTTCAAGTAACGTTTAGAGAACATTGAAGTATTTTGTCAATGGATACTTAATTCAAGCTCTGTTTTACTTTACATTTATCATCTATTTATAATAACGTTCAAGTGTGGAGATACGAATCGAATGCTTTAGACAGAACTTTCCCCTGTTGGTTTGTAATATCATCCACATTCAGTGTTCTTGGAAGTCGGAATCCTACTATATAGACCGATACGGAGTCCAGGTTTAGAAATCCGCGGAATCCCTGAAAATGGATTTTAAGGAATTCTCAACCTGGTACACCGAATGCAGACTGTCATTAAGGCCAATACACACAAGGGAGCTTGCTTCCGCAGCACCTACCGCAACATGGTTCCGGTTCATTTTGTCATAATTGCTGTAGGCTGGTACACACGGGGGAGCTTGCCTCCGCAACATGCATGCTCCAAAACGATCGGATTATGGTAACTAGTTGTAAATTCATAATGGCGGCCCATATGATGAAAAAATAGGTAACTTTTATTGGCCAACTGGAGACAGGTTATTGCGCTGCAAACAGGTTTCAGTACACACGAAGGAGCTTGCTCCCGCAACAGTCTCACACAACAGATTTGCTCCTGGAGCTTGCTCCCTCATATTTAACCATTTTGATTCAATGCAGCAAAACCCGCGAGCAAAACTTTCATTGTACAAAAATATTTTTTGCATGAAATCGTTGGTATAGACGAGGGAGCGTTACTCCGGGAGCATGTTACAGGAGCGTGTTGCAGGAGCACGCTCCCTCGTGTGTACCGGCCTTTAATGTTAACATAAGCAATCATATTGATAGGGTCACAGCTAAACAACGAAACATGCGGCAGCTAATCCTAAAGAAACAATTTAGTAATAAATTGTCCGAAACGTCTGTAAATATTCTTTCTTTTATACGGTGCATAATTTACACATTTATTACT
This sequence comes from Zoanthus sanctaehelenae, assembly GCA_028564885.2. Taxonomy (NCBI): domain Eukaryota; kingdom Metazoa; phylum Cnidaria; class Anthozoa; order Zoantharia; family Zoanthidae; genus Zoanthus; species Zoanthus sanctaehelenae. The sequence continues at coordinate 4,195 of JAOTRI020153422.1, forward strand.
AAATCGTTTCTTTGGAAACACCGACTCAGCCCAAACTAGTTTACCGCAAGTTAGTTTTCTCGGCTAACCCTAAAACCGATCCGTACCATAACCCCTGATCTTAAAACTAGGGTTAGGATTAAATATTGGGTTTAGGTTGGGGGTTAGATAAGAGTGGCATTGTTCGGTGAGCTCTTATGGATCCCATACTATACACTCATCTTTGCTTTATCAGAATAAACTTTCGTAAAATATTGAGACTAAAATTGACCAAATTTTAAGCTGAACAATTTAAGAATAACGACGAGGCTCAGATTTTTGCATTACTGATATTTACACGTATTGCAATTGAACTCTAAAATCTAAAATGACAAAGCCCAGATACAGGTCCACTACCTAAGAACTTCTTGGATTCCACGGACATTTTAAAAACGGAAATTCCATATCACCGATATTTCCCGAATCTAAGAATATTTGTAAGAATATTTTCAGCTTCAGATTGGTCAAAAAAGGTAAGTGTATTCATTTTCTAAAATATTCTTACAAAAAAAAAGGAAAAAAATGTTGAAAGACCCGCGCAAACGGATCTAACAGCTTTCAACATTTTGAAAATAAAAATAAAGTCGAAAGATTGTCGAAGGAAAGTTAAAATCCTTAAAGTTTCTTCGGTATCCTTTCGATTTCGTTTCAAATTTTTTTAGTATTTTGTTTAAAAGGCAAACCGGTTTCAATATTGCTGTTCGCCGAAATCGAATGAATATTAGAGCAAATGCATGTAGAAGCTCTTTTCTCGCAAGCTTAATTTAGGAACATCCTAAGGCTCAAATTGCCAAAACACCAGATTAGGTTCATTTAAGAAAACAAGTTTTTAAAAACAAAACTTAGTGTGTGCGTCAATAGTCTATAAATACAAGTAATTATATCTGTATTCGTCTAATTATATTTTTGCCTCAAAGCCCACTCAACTATATCCTTTCCGTATCAATATTAGAATATAATTAATAATAACCTTTTTTAACAAGAATGCCTTAATTTTTAATATGTTCCTTAAAAATTATTCGAGAGATTTATTTTTGTTATTTACAATAACTTTCTCATTTAGTTACCAGCACTATAGGCGATGTTACACTGCCGAAAACTACATTCGACTTCACGTCAAGATCTGAGCCGTTGAGTGATTAAACATTAGGAAGAATGGGCAACAACTTCCTTCGCAACTGATGTTAGATAAAATAAAACAAATCAATCAATCAATCAATCAATCAACCAATCAATCAATCAATCAATCAATCAATCAATCAATCTACTGTTGGGACAAATCGGTAAGATCTCTGAGTTGTAGCCAAAACGTCCCTGGGTTCGATACCCGGCTTAGTTTGACATGTTGTGCGAGCTTTTTTTTCGCCAAAGATTTCCTTTCTTCCCATGTTGGTAAATGAGTAAATGGCGGAAGTTAACTTGCAATGAGTTCACGACTGTCACTTGCAGGTGATGAAAAGAGAAACCTCATTAAGATATTAAAATTGAAAATGAAATTGAAAGTACAATTAGAAACGAAAATGCATATTAAAATTTAAAAACTAAATAAAAATTGAATTGAAATGAAAATGCTATTGAATACAAAAATACCGTTGAAATCTAAAAATTGAAATGAAATCGAGAATTGAAAATGCTATTAAAAATGAAAGTGTAATTTAAATCTTAAAATAGTATTGAAATTGTGATTTAAAATGGTAATGCAATCAAAATGGAATTGCGACTCAAAGTAAAAGTTTTATTTTAAATGAGTGATTTGGGACAAGGATTCTGGTTGATCACACGAGAAAAACTGGGTGTTAACGCTGGGCCACCATAGACGTGCGAGAGTACACCGGCATTGTTGGTTACACGTGCCGACAGCTCCAGCATTACAGAACGTAATACCACTGCCGTGGGAATGGGGATTGAGAACTTCAGGAAAATTCAATAGTCTGGTGTTACAGGCAATCGCTGCTGCTTTCTAAAAATATAAGACATAAAAGTTCTTCCAGTACTAAATTCCTCCCAAAAACTCTTCCGCAGTTTGAACTTCGGATGTTGGCTTCTCTGAAAAAGGAATGTACGACAGCTCGCGCGTTTACTGACCGGATGATAAAATACCCGACTGCTCAAATATCTTGACTCTAAATTTCTATTTATATAGCATGGATGTTTCTTCCCCTTTAAACTTTCTTTGCCAACAGGAAACAACGGAGTACCAACTGTACAGCCTTTTAATCTCTGTCCTCACAATTTCAGAACCCAGAACCGACATCCATTAGGCTAAAGCAGAACATGTTTAATACTTTTGAGTGAGACCCCTCTACTACAACAATTTAATTCTATATCGAATAGCTCTTGGCATGAACTCTGGTTATGCTCTGTTAAGCCATCAATAACTGAAGTGAACGGCAGTCTTCGCGCCATTTAGTTAAGTATCATCCGAAGGGTGTTCTTTCCTGGGCAGTAGAGGAAATCTGTACTGAACGTAAATGAATGGCCCAAAGATTCGCAGTCGTATACATGAGCAAAGTTTCCGCTTCAGCGGACAGACATAAATTATAAACCTGAAGACTAAAAGTCAATGAACAGACTCGTTCACCTTTTATTTATCCAGCTGGTGTAATAGTACTGAATGGTTGATAACAACAGTTCTAAATATAAAGTAAATGATTTATATTTGCCGAGTTAGCCCTTAACAGTTAAATTTAATTTACAATTTAAACGATTTATAAAAAATAAAGTACATTATCGATGACTACGGAATAATTCTATGTAAAGATATTTAATAGATCGTATTATTTACTGTTCAGAAGTTCAAAATATTTGTATATTTAACAACTGTTCCCCATAGGGGAGGCGAGCGTCGATGTACATCTTGCTCAAGCCACAAACGCTGAGGGGAAGTTGTTTTAGTATTTACCAAAATAAAGAGTTATTTTTAATAAAACAATACAATGGAAACACTTTCTCTACTTTTAGCACGACAACGTTCCGCCTTTTTAAATACTGGTGTATAATATCTTCGATATATATTGCGAGCCTACAGGAGCCAATCAAAGGTCGCGAAAATGGAGGTTGATTGCTTTGGTAAATACATTAGAATTCTAGCTAATAGTCTCGCATCCTCCCTCCTATATTCCATGGCGGTACGTCTTCAGATAAATCTTCAACTAAGTTATCCCAGTATACTCTTAAACAAAAAATTGTATCTAGACTATTTACATATTCTGATGGTAACTTTAAACCTGACTACATACCAAGTCGACAGGTCCTTTGTAATTCTAAACTAGAGTAAAAAAAATGAAAGAAATAGAACTGTACAAAATCCGCGTTACCGTTGAGCACCCAATGAAGATTAGTTAATGAACCTTGGGGCTAGTTTCTTTATGTTTCAAAAGCGCAAGTGAAGTCGTTTTCATTCAGGGATCAAAGTGAATTTTTCATCAAATGTCTTCAAGACTAAAGGATAACTAATATTTCTATTTCTTTCAATTTCTGTAAGACAGCGTATCAAAAATTCAATATTTGAAGAACAACGTGCAAATGTCTAGACTTACCACTAGAATTTTCATTTAAAAACGAAACAAGCTTTGACATTAGACATCTCGTAGTCAGCCTTAACTTGATAGCTAAACTAAATATTGAAAACTAAAGGTAAATTATTTTTCAAATATCTGTAACTAAAAAAGGCCCCGGAAACCAAACAAACGTTGTTGGATGAACGAAACACGTATAACTTATTTTTATAAAAAAAATACTTTTTGGCTCATTCAAAAAAAAACTAAATCAAAATTCGCAGAGCGGCTTTCCTTTTACGAGAGCCCATTTTATGCTTCATTATTACATATTTGGCCTACTAGAGTTTGTTAATAATGTTATTATATTATTTTAGTTGATTGGTTTAAGAAAGCGGGAATCGAATAGGAATAAATAATGATGAAATAGAATGTAAATAATGTATGAAAACATTCACCTATAGAAAAGCGATCAAACGCTTCTCCATGAAATTAAACAAACATCGAGAAAGTCTTGCTTTTACGTTTTCTTAGTCCTGAAAACACCTTTTAAAAGATCTTTACACCTCATAATTGCAGCAAGAACTCAGAGCAGGCAACAGACCTTGGTGCACTCCAACGTGCATTTACTGGATTTACTATAATTGTTCTTTGTGAACGCCGTCCACATTGCTAAGGTCCCCAATAACAGGACCAAGGAAACCATACTAGGTATGTTTAACGCCAATATAATTAAGAACACAGCCTGAGTGAAATTGAAAAAAACCCTGCAACTACTAGAGAGGATGGGAGAGGTGAAAGGTGTGGCAAAATAACCTTCGAAAAATTACAGTTTACTCGTTGATAGTACTGGGCACAGAGAGGTCCACCGAGCAGGTAGACAACCGATTCATTTTGGAGTTGTCCATACTGTTCTCGGCTGAATCTATTCCTGGTTGTGGACTGTGAAACAGACGCCACTGCAGCTCTTCGTTCTCAAGTGACAACCGCTTGACTTTCTTCACCTCCCTTTCTAGTGTATTTCTCAGCGAATCGCGTTCGACTGATATTTGCCTGTCCGTATAAAAAAAATCATAGTTGGTTTCTGCTTCCAGTGTTGAGATAGAAAGGAAGCAGGATAAACACTTTGCTTAAGTTTAGCTTCTACGACTAATAAACACGCAATTATACCGAACCTAAACAGAATATTCAGTACATTATTATACATATAAATAATATTATATGATAAAAACTAATATAAATGATTACAATAAATGGTTTGTATAGGAAAAACCACCGTTCGAGAGGAATTAATGAAAAATACCGCGCGTACTTGATGAAAGTGAAATAATATCACAAGTGCGAAGCACGAGTGGTATTAGCTCACTTTCATCAAATACAGGCGATATTTTTCATTAATTCCTCTCGAACAAAGGTGATATTTCCTTTTTTAAAATATCATATCTACATAAAATAGTAGATTTTTTACAATGAAAATCACTTCGCGCTGCATTATCGAGATAGTACGTACACGATAGTGAAAAAACATCGTACAGTCGTTCATTGAAAATGTACACACCCCGCAAAGTCCTCTGGGATAGATGCATGCAATTAATTAATAGCACGTGTGGTATTAATTACTTTTATGAAAAAAAATTCCATGCCCGTCAGCCAATCAGAATCGAGTATTTTATGTAGGTACGATATTAGTACAGAAATGTCAATTAAAATAGTAAGAGAACAAAAAAAAACGCTTTGTATTTCACAGATTGCAAATTCCAAATTTCGTTATGACGTATATATAGTTGAGAAAATTGAATAAATCTAGTTTAGAACGTTTATAATTGATATGCGCTCTATCCAATTTTAAGACCGTGTGACGATTAGTTCCCGACCGTTATCAAGACATTGTAAAGAAGAACGCCTTAAATTTTTCCGTTTTTACCGTGTTTTTATTATTTATTTACCTTTTCTCGTCTACACTCATTAAAGTTGAGTATTACAAAATATATTTTTTACTATCATAGTTATATCTTATTTTTAAAATGTTCATATTCACAAAATTCATAAAGTCACAAAGCAATGAACGATAACCGAGGTTATGTTTTGCAAATCACTACTTACCTCTCCATCTTGGATTTGTTTTCCACAACAAAGGACAAAGACTCGTTTTCGTGCTCCAGTTTCCTTATGCGATTACCTACACCACGTAGGTGATCAAGCTGAATACAGGACAAAGCCACAAGTTAGTTTTCATTTCAGGGAAGACAAAGTGTGTAACTCATTGTAATTCAAATAAACACAATGTTTTCATCGCATGATATCTGAAGAACACGCACTGTAGGTACCAGGTCACTTTTGTATCATAGCGTAATCTAGCTTGCGTAGCAAGCGCAAAGGGGTGTGGGG
>JAOTRI020153431.1:0-10096 GCA_028564885.2 Zoanthus sanctaehelenae
GTTGCGGTAAGTTTTTGTGAGCAAAGAATAGATTTGAGTCATCTGCAAATAAATGTAAATCTAAACTTTTAGTACAATTGCCAAAGTCATTTATGTAAATTAAGAAGAGAAGAGGCCCAAGAACTGATCCCTGCGGAACACCGCAGGAAATAGTTTGTTCCTCAGAAACAGTATTTCCAATTGAAGTAAATTGTCTTCTATTGCTCAAGTAAGAGATAAACCATTCCTTAGCAATACCTGGAATTCCATAATGTTCTAACTTTTTTATAAGTATTTCATGATTAACTGTATCGAAGGCTTTTCTAAAATCGAGAAAGATTCCGCAAGAAAAGTGACCTTTTTCAATAGCTTCTTGAATTTTAACAGCAATACTTAAAATTGCATGCTCTGTGGAATAATGTTTACGGAAACCAAATTGTTTTTCATAGATTATATTGTTTTTTTCAATGAATTTGGATAATCTATTATATACAAGTTTCTCTAAAATTCTGTTAAAAACTGATAAAAGTGAAATGAAAGAGACTTGATATCAAGCTCGGGAAATCGCCTTTGTGAAATTGTTAGATCTTATGCGATCTTTTCGGTGTTTATTTAGGGGAATCGTCCAGCTCAAACAGCACCGCTTAATGACCACTCATGCCTGACGTCACATGACATGCCTGGATTTTTTCGAGTTGCGATGAAAAGGCGAGATCTGGTGTCCTGTCATTTAGAGTAGGCCATTTCACTTGCTGGGAAAGACCATACTTATCAACAATGCCCAATAAGGCGCGGTCACACATATGTGTGGGGACCCCAAGACGAAGGTTAAGTGTAGTCCAAGTGATACCCTGCAGTTGAGTTCGCCACCGAGATTGTCTATACAGCTTACTAAGGAAATCATCAAGCAGGTCGAGCGCACTCACGTCGGAAGACGACGGGTTATAGAAACGTGAGATGTAGAGTTTCTTAGTCGTAGTAAACTTAAAAGAGGCCGTAATAATTTCACAGTCTTTAACGTCAAGCTGCAGTTCACAAAAAAAGTAATGCTGTTGTTAACCTCAATAACTACACCACCTCCATGGCAGGATCTGTCCTTCCTAAACACCTCATATCTATCCGGAAAGACAGAATATGTAGGGATTGACAGATTGATCTTTGACTCTCACCCAAGCACAGCATTAGGTTTATAAAGATCAAAGAAGGCAAGAAATTGGACTTGTTTCTTGGCGCTTATAATGCTGTAACACTTCTAACTTCCGCCGGCGTTGGTGTGCTCTGTAGTTTGTTTTGATGGTCGGACTTCATGCGTGAGAGAAGACCCCAAAGGATTTAATTTGACAGGCGAATTTATTGAATATCACGGCTCTAGTCTTCCGAAGCTGTTTTTGCCACCAAAAACTGATAGATTATCAATCAGGAACGTTGTGGAAAATTTGGAAAATGCGCATTGATTACATACCTAAACAAGTTTCGATTCGTTGGCAAAGTTCTCTTACGACTGAGCAGACATCGCCATACAATTAGCATGAAACCATGTTAGACACTCTTCGATATCATTTTATCTTAACTTTCATAGTTTCATGAAAACTTAAAAATTACAAAATTTTGTATAAAAATAACTTTGAACTGAAGTGTATGCTTTGAAGATCACTTTCCACTGTAAACTTTATAGAAATTATGTGCTCGGCACGCACTTAACATTTCCTCGCGTCACAAAGAACTTAGCACGCGCAATGTTTTTAATTCAAAAAGTTTTTAAATCACGCGTAACATCAAGGTGTTTATAATTAGTCAACTAATAAAGCCTTAAAGGGCCGTTTAAACAAATCAAACATGTTAGTCAAACATCACCAAACACTGGGTCTTAAGAGTTAGCCGAAACGTTTTGCTTAAAAATATAACTGTCACTGACAAAAAAAACATACATAGCATTTATGTCATCTCCTGACTACACGTATTCCATATATAGAAATTATGTTTCTCCTAATTACACGCATTCCATATATAGCAATTATGTCATCTCCTGATTACACGTATTCCATATATAGCAATTATGCCATCTCCTGACTCCACTTGTTCCATATATAGCAATTATGTCATCTCCTGAGTACACTTATTCCATATATAGCCATTATGTCATCTCCTGACTACACTTGTTCCATATATAGCAATTATGTTATCTCCTGATTACACGTATTCCATACATAGCAATTATGTTATCTCCTGACTACACTTATTCCATATATAGCAATTATGTCATCTCCTGACTACACTTATTCAATTTTAAACATACTGCTTGAATATAGTTTGATTTAATCTAAAATCATAACACATTTTTGGCCGGTGTTATATTTTTAATAAATTTCAATTTTGATTGGTATGCCTTCTTGTTTTTCGTCAATGAATTCCATAACATTTTTGTTTTCAATTATAATATAGCTACAATACAACCGGCGCTCTGATTGGTTCAAATCTTTGCTTTATTGCAACGATTAAGGCATGGCTTTGGCTTGCTTGTTTTGTCGCTTGTTTTGCTATATGATAATTTTGCCTGCTGCTCGTGATTTTACAACGTTCTCGTGTCTCTCCCAAAATCACGCGTGCTCTATTTCACCGATATGTGCTCTAATGCTTAAAGAAAAAAAAACCTTCACAATAATCAATATAATTGAAGGGGCTTCTCTGTTTATTATATTGTGCATAATGAAACTTTTAAAGTGTCTTTGACATTCTGTGACATAATCTTCCCAATTTAACTGTATGAAAACGACGGATAAACAGACAGATTTTATGATAAGTACACAGACAGATAAACAGACAGACACATAGAAAGATAAACAGATAGGCGGACAGGCAGACAGACAAACAGATAAGCAAACAGGCAGACAGACAAACAGTTAGGCAAACAGACAGAGAGACAGGCGCACAGACCTATAGACAGACAGCGGACAAACAGACGATTCCTTTTATAAATAGACGGTTAGACACATAAATAGTTTGATCATCTGTTTATTCCATTTCACGAAGTATATAATTATGAAACCCTTTTATTCTAGATGCTACTCCAGTGTTGGTCGCGATCCTTTAAACAGGGTACAAACGTTATCCATTGGAAAAGGTTGTGAACATTCAGGAATTGCTGCGCACGAGTTATACCATGCATTAGGGTTCTTTCACGAACAAAGTCGTCCTGATAGAGACAGCTATGTGAAGGTTAACTTCCAAAATATTCAGAAAGGTTAGCATTGTTACACTTCTTTTTAGCCGACTACGCTATAGTAGTAACTGCCAGAGCTTACTATCAGTAGTGCTCTAGAAGTAAATTGATACAAATCCCTTTTTTTTTTATCATTGTCTTATATCATACATGTTATGTAAAATTGAGAATGGTTCCTAAGACACTTATACGTCATACACTTTCACTTCCGTATATGTTCCAATAAAGCTTGCTTTGCAACTGGGTCAAAAACAATTAAAATTAAAGACCATAGGTTTTTAACCAATTGGAAACCGAGCTTTACTGCAACACATACGGAATTGAAAATGTATAACGTATCAGTGACTCAGGACTCTTTCAGGTAAAATTGGCTTTCTCGCCCTCGTTTACTCCAATATAAAAAACCTTTTCGGTATTAAACTAATGGATTCTTGGCTGGTACTGTAATCGTCTTCAAATTCTATTAGTTAAATTCTATACTTTGTGATCGTTTAAGAAAATATTTAAGCCTAATCTTATGTTTTCATATTTTAAGGAAAGGAACATAACTTTAAAAAATACAGTTCGTTTTTGGCCGACGACCTTGGGGTACCTTATGACCTAGGGTCTATCATGCACTACAGAAAAAAGGCTTTCAGCAATGGTAAAGGAGACACAATTACACCAATTAATGACCCAACGGTTAAAATTGGCCAGAGAACAGCTCTGACCCCAATTGACATTTGGCAACTCAACAAATTGTATCAATGCAACGGAACCTCACCACGGCCTCGTAAGTAGCACAGAACAAATTACGTTGCTCCAACAAGTAGTATCCATAACTGCATAGTTGCTGGCTAAGAGAAGAATAGATAAAAGAGATCCTTCGAACAGGGAAAGTTGAATAATGTATTTTGATTAATATGTACAAAAGTTAATACTTACGTTAAACACGTACATTTGCCAGCATATAATCAACGAGTATCTTATTGTTATAGAAGATACTTGCGATAGCGTAGTACAAATGATAGACCTAACCATCAATCATCATCTGTAAGGGATAGGTTGTAAAGGGTAAAAATTAATACCTATTTGTCTTGCCACGTGTAGTATGCATAAGCGAGTGCCTAAGATTGTTTTAAAGTTATGAGTTGCTTTCGAACTAATTTTTTTCCAGTTTTTCTAACGTTGTATGGACGAGAATGCGGCATTTTTTAGATGGATATTAACCAACGGATTTTTCTCAACGAAACCTAAGTCCAACCGCCGCCTGGTTAGCCCAGTTGATAAGACGCCTGCCTGCTGTGCGGGAGGTATCGGGATCAATTCCCAATTAGATTAACACTCAGGGTCTAAAAATAATTGAGGAGATGGTGCTGCATTTGCTCTAACATCTGCAAATAGTTAGACTTTCGCGTCGTGGATAAATATGTTAAACGGTAGATCCAGTCTCTTGATTTCTCTGTCGAGAGACTTAAAAAAATCCACACACTTCTCCCAAAGAGCAGGGTTGTGATCCCGGTGTTGTGGTCTGTCTCTTTTACAGAGGGCACTTCTTATCGGCTGCCAATTTGCGCCAGCCGCTCAGCAGACTTTCTAAGATCTTCAAACTGTGAAAAACGGTATACATTTGTAAAGCGCTGAAATCTCTAAGTATAAGTGCTATATAAATGCTGAATTATATATTATTATAAGTCAGCTTTTTCTTTATATGAGGTCCCTAAGCTAGTACTCTCTGCTTGCGACATATCACCGCAGTCTTATTAGCCTATTTAATAAGATGCCAGTCTGTCCAGTCCTCCATTCGGGAGGCTCGGCTTCGATTCCCAATCAGACCAACACTCAGGATTTTTAAATAATTGAGGAGAAGGTGCTGCATTTGCTCTAACATCTGCAAATTGTTAGACTTGTAGGTTTCTAATTAAGTTATTCAGTTTATTCATTTTTTTATACTCTTTTCATATTACAGGAGAAGTAGTTAACTGTACGTTTGACAATGGAGGATGCGACTTCAGAAATATGCGGCGGAATAGTTTTGATTGGTCTAGAAGAAGCGGATCAACACCATCCTCCGGAACGGGTCCTTATATGGACCACACATCGAACCTGCTAAACACAAACATAACAGGTGAATATCTCTACTTAAACATGGTTTTAAAACTTGATAACTTTATTTCATATGCATGTACGTGTGTTTTTTCTCCTTTCCTCCATGAAATATAAGGCTGTTCTTACTAGCTAAACCCTTTTACGAACCTAGTCTCCTGATTCCATAGTGCTAAGCGGACGAAAGTCCTTGACTCACTCTGAACGGAACACTAATCCATCGCAGGTTAGCTCCCAGCACACGCTGGTACTCATTTACCTACCTGGGAAGAATAGAAAGCTAAGTTGGTTTAGACGGAAAAGAAGTTTACACAAATATTGAAATCGAATATCGATCATCGGCATCGAATTGGGGACATTGTGGTTGGAATCAAATGCAGAGATCTTTCCAACTGCGCCAACCACGTCCACCCTAATCTTACATATATAACAAAGTATTTGACATGTAAAAGAACATTGCATAAGCGTGGAGGAGGATATTAAATACCTGAGATACTGTTAATTAGAGTCTTATATATAGCTTAATTTATATTAAGAGTTGAGCGCGATGATAACGGTCAATTTTCCAAAGCCAGGATTGTAAAAGATTAGAATAGATCTCAACCGTTGGCATGCAAACAACATGAGACAAATAAACGTTGAGATCTTCTTTGTAGTTTGCTGAGTTTCCAAGCCAGTCCACTCTAACAGCTTTGTTTAGCAAAGCTTAAAACAGACTTGATAAAACAGTTTTTTATGATAAGAAGAAGAAACTAAGGGATAATTGTCTTTCCATTGCGCTCAAATAAACTAAACTCAAGCGTAAGTTCACGAAGTCAAATAAAACATCTTAAAATTTATCTGAAAATTATTCGTTACGGACTTTCATTTGCAAATGCTTTAATGTTGCAAAACGGAACTCAGTCGAAATATTGTCAATGTTTTTGAGAAGGTGGCGACATAACATGCATCGTAATCATCCATATGCTTGTTTGGACGCCATCTTGGTTGTAGAGCGTTTCATTTTTAAACGTTATGCTCAAAGCGCCTTGGTTTCCGGGGGGTTTTGCGGCATTTTTAATTTGCAAGAAGAAACGGTTTCTGTCTGCTTTTTAATTTTTATTTTACTTTCAGTTGCAGCTAGCAGAGACCTCGGATTTGTTTTTAATCATCTTTAGTGTTGAAATTAGGTTGTAACTATAATATCGCCGGCTGCCAGCACATTTTGTCTGATTTGAAAAAAATCTCTATAAATATGCTTAGTAAGTCTCTAAGGATTAAACCGAAACATTAAACACGCCAAGTACAATGCCATTTTTCAGGTCAAGCTAAAAAGCTTACGCTTAATTGTTTAAACTTTAATTAGTAATGAACATGCAGTACTGTATTTTGTAGATGTCACTGGGTGAATTCCTGAAATCCAGGCTCTTTTTCTATCAAATAATTACTTGTGGATGCACAAAAACGTAGAGAACGTTCAATGCCATTCCTATGTTATCATAATTGAGATGCTGTGAACAATCGAACGCTTGTTTCTATAACGACAACTTTCTATCAAAAACGACGCTCAAACAGGCCACGATTTAATCCTACTAGCCCAGGGAGGACATTGTCATGCATAATTTGAGAACGGTTTGGAGAAACTCTTCAATCAATAGCGTCATCTTTTGTGCCTAGCAACTGTTTGCTACTTGAGATTTATTTTAAACTTACTTAGTCGATACCTTTTCATAAGTTATTACCAAGAGCAAGATAGGCTCTTATAAAATGCGACAGCCTTTTTGCATTGCAAAGTGCGACAAAAGGTATCGTATCACAGAATGCCCATTGTTCTGGTTGCGTTTTTCAAATTCAATAGAAATTAACACTTTATGGCTGAGCTATTGTTGTGAGGGATCGCAACTTTTGTTTCCGAAGTTTAATCTGCGTCATTCGGATGACGCCGAGTTGTTAATCGTAATGAGCAAACTTTACTTTGGTAGCCCTGCTAGGTATTTTTTTGTCATGTCAATTGATAGCACAACCCTATGCCCCTTAGACAAACGTTTTGCCGCTTCACCAGACCGCTTATTTTCACAGTGCTCGGTGTTTTAAATTTATAACATCACGGCCTGAATTCATAGTGACGTTTTTGTTATTGTCAAGTCGCCGAATGCGTATTTCTTTATACTCCGCAGAATAAAACTTCCGAACTAGCTTCACTCAAAAGACATTGACTGGTTAAGAATCATCAGACCGCACAACTACTACCTCTACGGTGGTGCTGAATCGATATAGACTGAGAGTGGAAGAGCTTTGTAGTTGAAAACATTCTAGGTACAACTATCGAATACTCCGTACTTTATCATTTTATTCTGAAAAGTCCGGCTACGCGTAAACGCTTAAAGTTTTGTAAATTCGCATGATCGCAATACAAACCTGACTCTCAACCTTTATCGAAATACACGCTTATTTTATAAGAAGCAATAAATTGTGCCAAGGCTAATTGCTCTTATTTTTTTGGCGATTTCAGCCTCCGTTGTTCTTATTTCTGTGAGCGGTTTTTATTGAAGAAAAAATAAAATAAAACAAGGTATTGGAAAATGAAATGCCTTGCGACACACATGTATTGTACTGCTAAACTTAGAGGCGAACTACTTTCAGTTTCATTGTTTACTTTTTAACATTAACCTTCTGTCTGAGTTGAGATTCAGTAGGATCATGACAATGCACTCCATAATTGCTTGTTAGTCACACCTCAATTTGGCTTTCTTTTCATCATATTCATGACCGTGAAGCAACACCGAAATTAAACTCTAATACTTGTATAAACATGTCGTTTATGAACTTAAAAGTGTTTACTTTTGTATAAAAGCCTTTAAAAACGATTAAACTGCAAATGCTGCCTAAATCTACTGAAATAGGTGGTAGGTAAAACTTGCAATAATAATTGCAAAAAAATACAAAATCATAAGCTTCCGCCGTTCTACGGTAGCATCAGAGATGCAAAAGAATGTAAAAAAAAACGTCGACAAATATAAAGGTGAAAAAGGTTTTGATCTTTTTCAGTTCTATGCTAATTCGACTTTTTAAAAAAGACAATGAGACACGGCCGGTGTTGTTTTTCTAAACTTGATAAATTATCTTCCCACGTATCGTTACAGCAATATCAGTCAAAATTCGTTAGCTTTTTAAATATTGGGTGTTTTAAACTCATTCGGACACGAAAATGATGGAATAATTCTATCTTAAAAGAATATCCTAATTTCAAATTTCGACCGCTTGCGGTTTTACAATATTTCGACTTTAAAAGACGCGGCAGGTGTTATTTTTCCAAAATGAACGTGTTATCTTCGCACGTGTAGTTGCAGCAAAATCACTCTAAATTCGCTAACTTTTCAAATATTGGGTGTTTTAGTCTCATTCGAACACGAGAATGATGGAAGAATTCTATCTTAAAAGAATATTTTAAATTAGAATTTCTATTAGTTACGAGCGTCAGATTATCGAGAGATGATATGCTCTGAAGAAGGGCTAACGCTCGAAAAGGTCAGCTTTTACAAATTCCTACGGCGATGATAATTCGTTTACCAAATATTGGGTGTTTTAGACTCATTCGAACACGAGAATGATGGAATAATTCTATCTTAAAAGAATAGCCTAATTTCAAATTTCGACCGCTTGCGATTTTACAATATTTCGACTCTAGGCCATTCAAAAAATAATCCCGGTTTATCATCAGCGCGCGCACTGATTTCTGCCAGCGCATTGACTTTTTTTTTTTTTTCTAAAAAAAAATATATGACAAAAAAGTCGAGAAACATTTTCTATGTTGCATAACAATAAATACTGAGTGACAAACCATTCGGCCCGCACCATATCACGACACTTTATTCCCTTTTCTATGCATTTGAGTCACACTCGTTTAGGCATTCAAACTCCACCTTAGCCATGTCACTTTGTGCAACTTAGTTTGGTAATTGGTGCTGCAGATTTATTTCCGAACTAACTCAGCAGTCCTCAAAAGCATTAACCCTAAAAAAAATATAAATAAAAGGGCCCTCCCTCAGGGCAGGTGTTATTTTTCCAAAATGAACGTGTTATCTTCGCACGTGTTGCTACAGCAAAATCAGTCTAAATTCGCTAACTTTTCAAATATTGGGTGCTTTAGTCTCATTCGAACACGAGAATGATGGAAGAATTCTATCTTAAAAGAATATTCTAAATTAAAATTTCTATCAGTTACGCTTTTGCCGTTCTACGGCATCATCAGAGAAGGGTCCCAAGGGTGTAAAACGGAGCTTGATGAAGACAATAGGAAAGCGAAGAACGTTGAAACAATACAAAGTGGGCAAAAGCATAACAAAAGGAGGGACGAATAAAATTTTTTTACAATAAAAAAATATTGTAGTGAAAAAAATTCTCATTTCCTCAATGGAATTTTTTCAACTTACCAGCCATTTTTTATATTTACAGTTATTGGCTCTTAAATATCATTTTCGACTCTGAATGTAAAATTCACAATGTGAAATTGCCCTTCTGCAAATTATGTTGTTTTCAATGTTGTTATTGTTTAAGTTACAAGTTATAATTCTGTTTAAAAGCACCAACAGTCAATTATACCTTCACTCATATTAGTTAACCTATTGTATAATAAATTATATCTAATATATCCTAATTATGACGAGTAATGCAAATACCTGTTCAGTGTACTTGGAGTTTTTCCCTCCTTTTTGGGAACTTCGGTGAAAGGATTTCGACTGTTCATGGTTTTTTTTTTGTCAGTATTAATAGGATATTCATTTGTACCAAGAAAGCGATCTGCCTTAATAAATTCTTTCTATTCATTCTTTT